>JAESVK010032490.1:0-12699 GCA_017140935.1 Hamamelis virginiana | reverse complement strand
AGCTAGCTTGGAGAGAAGAGGCTTGAGCAATTGCACAAGCTTCCCCCCATAGCACTCTAGCTTAAAGTTTTAAAGTTCTTTTAGTTCCTTGGAGTCCTTGGAGCTTGAAGAGAAGGCTTGGAGCTTGAGGAGAAGGCTTGAAGCTTGAAGGTTTGAAGGGAGAGGTTAGTAGTTTTCTTTTCTGTTCTTTTTCTTTTTCTTTTTCTTCTTTAATCATATTAGGTTAGGTTTTTATTTTCTTAGTATGCATAGGGTTTAGTTTATTGTTAGTATGCATAGGATATAGTTTATTGTTAACATGCATAGTTTAGGCTCTATATTAGTTTGCATAATAGGCTAGTTTGTTTTTATGCATGCATATTTCTCCCTCTCTTCCTCTTTTCTTCTTCCATTCTTCTTTGATCATGTCATATTAGGATTAGATTTTTTTTTATGTCTAGAATATATGCTAGGAAGTTAGGATTATAAATGTTATATTAGTTTATCTCTTTGAGTCATTTTGCATATTATTACCATGATAGGGTTGCATATTAATAGTTAGTGATTAGGTTTGTTTATATTATCATTGTGTCTTGATTGGAATGCTATATAAATTGTGATCGAGGGAGCGAGCAAAGGTGAGTCCCTTCCCTTGTGATTAAATGTCAAGTTTTGATGGTAGTTAGTATGCATATTAGGTTGCATTTAGTACATATTTTCATCACTTTTATTCATTATTTTAGGGTTTTAAGTACACTTTTTGGTTACTTTCAAATCTGTCCATGGATTTAAAGTGACCTAAAAGTGTATTAAAACTCACTTTTTAGGCCAAAATCAACATAGAAACATGCCTAGGTTCACATAGTTAACTTAGATTTGCATTTAGGACATTTTCATGCATTGTTTGCACTCTTGATCATATTTTTTATTTATTTTCCAGAAATTCCAGCATGCATATCATAGTGTTTTAGGCATTTAGAGTAACCTAGGATTAGCTAGAAACCCTAGGATTAGGGGGTCACTTGACCCCACTTAGGACTCTTCTTTGTTGTAAGAATTACACTAAGAATAGAGTTCTATTTTACTTAGGATTCTACTTCGAGAACAATTCTAAAAAGTGATTTTGAAAGAATTCAAAATGGAATGAAATTTCATCTCTCATGATAAGTGTTTTGATCCAACTCAAACTCTCGAAGCTAGAGTCCAAAATAAGATAGAATATCTAAGATTATGTGGTTTGTTACAATAGGAGAGTCCTATGTAATCGAACTACGTGTACTTTGATCTTTGTCAAGCAATTGATAAGGTACGTAGGCAGTCAGTAGGATGCAAGTTCAATCTTAGGTTGACTTCTAGTCTCCTAAGACCATTAGGATTGTGTATACTTTCATACTATATATTATTATTATATATTATATATCATATTTTGTGATTGATTAGATAACTAGGATTTTTTTTTGAAAAGATTTTGATAAAGCCCAAAATTAATTAGGAGACCTTTAATTAGGGCGAGGTGGGTGCCTACAAGGAGTTCCTTGGAACCTTCCCACTTCGTAACATAGCCCCCGAATCCAACTTTGATTCGAAAGACCATGCTTTTCCAAAATATGGGGTCAATGTTTTATTGAAAATAAAACTCTTTTTTGTGGTTCCTTGTTCCCTAAAATTAAGGTGGCAACTCCTAGTTATTTACAAACTCTCATCCCTTTTTTTAAAAAAACCCTATCTTGAGTGGATAATAGAGAAGGATAAATGTGGATAATAGAGAAGGATAAATCGAGACGGATAAGCATCATCCACAATCCACTCAAGATAGACACCCCCCCAAAGTGATCGAGAGAGGCCTCCCGACCCAGGTTGGCTGGTTCACAGTCATGTCTGCCAAAAATCGCAATAATCCAACGGTCAATTTTCAAAATACAGATTGTGAAATGACTGTGACAATATTCAATAGTAGATACTGTTAGAGTGATTCACAGACTGTATTTTAAAAATCGATTGTTATATCACTGTAATTTTTTACAGACATAATATAAATAAAACGGTTATCTAATCCGTTGGTCGGTTTTTCAAAATTCCTATATATCATGTGGCTCCCAGTAGAGGTGGGGCTAACAATAAGATAGGTAAGGATCTTATTTGATCATAATTCTATAACATAACATCATATGCATCCTTTAAAACACATGTCGTTTTTGGAAACCATAGTTGAGTTTGTTCATGAAAAAGATAAGGAAATTTTTTTTTAAAAAAAAAAAGAGGTGAAGAGAGGTGTCGTGTTGAAGGCTTGTCAAGGGGTAATAATATTTTTATCAAGTAATAATTGAATATATGTTTAATCATAGATGAATTTTGAGATTTGAAAGAACGATAATTTGGCTAAAATTTACCAAGAAATAATTAGTTTGTCATTTTTTTTCCAATTTTTGTTAAAATTGAATAGACATTGATTTTATTTTTCATGAAGAAATTTAGTTTTGAATCATAATATATTTTTATCTTTAAAATTTATATTTTGTTTTTAATGTTTCGGCAACCCTGAAGACAAAATCCTGATGACCAAGTTTAATGTTATTGATGACCAATCAGAATCCCAAAACAGATACAACTAGTGTCATTGTTTCCATTTGGGTAATTAATTATGTGAAATACGACACCAACAAAATAATGTTGCATTTATATATAGAGAAGTATTCAACATTATGCAAACCAAATAATTAGTTTTAGAACATACAAGAGAAAAAAAAAATGATTAATCCGAGAACCAAGGCATCATAAAATTATTAGCACACCTCAAAAATATTTCCTACCAATCAAGATATATAATATCCTCAATCCATTGAGTTGTAGCAGTTTATATTTAAGAATTAACGAGCCATTTAACCAACACAGTTTATTCTTCAAATGATGATTATAGATTTTGAGGGTAGAATAGTAATTCCATATACTAATAAATAGTGATTTACAGAAACTCCTTATTCCCTTCTATTAAGTTAACAGATATTATAATTTATTAGAACTAGAATGGGACAAGGAAATTAAATGACAACAAAGAATGTCATTGAACGTTACATAAAAGAAAATTTAAAAATAAAAATAAAAATTCCATTGCCCAATGTTGATCATGTAAAAAAAGAGTCTTAGGGCCTGTTTGGGAACTTTGAAAACTAGTTCTGGCTAGTTTTTATCTCTTTTTGTTATATGGTTTTTATGTAAACCAGCTTTCAGCTAGTTTTAAAAAAACTATGTTTATGCCTTATTTTCTGGACAGGATTGAACTCATTTGCAGAAAAAATTCACTTACCAAATAGTACTGAATAAAAACCAAACAGACGTATCTTCGGCTGGCCAGATTTTTAAGTTTGCCAAACAGCCCCTTAAGAGTGGTAAGCTAGATCTAGTCTTAACTTTTAGTACTCTTTTGTACGAATTGGTTGCTTTTAAGACTAAGATTCAAATATTTGCCAACCCTGAAATTTTTATTATTGCACCTAGGCCTTCCCTTCGCTTTTGTCTGTGGGAATGACTTTTGCGTTTCCAGTAAATCTTTACAATGGTGCTGTTGACACACCAAAAATCGGCCATAAGTTTTGGTCGAGCTATAAAAGAAGAGTTCATAATTGAATTTAAAGAGAAGGAACTTGAGCCATAAAAAAATATAAATCGGCCAAGTAGATCATCGGTCACTCGGAAGAAATCGGCCAAAAGGATTGAGGGCCGTCCTAGATTTAGTTTAAGCTAAAAACTGAAGGAAGGAAATTCGGCCGTGAGAAAAAAAAATAATATAAATCGACCTACTAAGAATCGGCTATCTGAAGAAACGATCAAACAGAGTTTCGGCCATCCACAAATATCGGTCATACGACCATTCCCTATCTTCAAGGAGAAAAGACAGCTTAGTGGAAGGTCATGGTTTGACACGTGTCAACATCTGAAGAAGACCCAGTAAATCCTAACTACCAAAACGTGGGAAAATGGAAACATAGCTTAGGGAAAAAGTGGATAATGGGTTAGAACGTGGGGAGACACTTGTCATCCAAACGGCCGAAACTGTCATCCTATAAAAGCAAAGGAAGGAAACAATCAAGGGGACGCACTCAACATCAAATATTCTACTGTTTTTATTCTTTACTTTTCGTCTCTTACTTGTTTTCAGTCAATTTACTTTCCTAGCTTAAGTGCTTTTTATTTTCGTGATCAAGTTGTACTCAGTCCGGATTCATTTTGGATTTTCATCATTTGCAAAGATATTAATCAAAGGAGCTTACGAGGCCAACAATGGTATGTTTCTTGTGATTTTTATTTTTGTTTGAATTCCTTCAATTCCATCATATTTTCACACTTCAAGGCACACACGTCTTTGCACTCAAAGACCCCAAAACCTGCAACCACCTTGATTGCAGTTGGCACGCCTGCGTGATAAACTGCTAGGCCGAAGTGCTCATACCTAGAGACCATAGAAATTTTTTAGGGTGAACACTCTTTGGCACGCCCGGTGGGACGGCAATGCTAATTATGTCTGCAAGAAAGAAAGACACAGGAGTTACGGTCAAATCGACCGAAGAAGCCAATACTGATTTCCCCTCAACTGTCCTAGACCGAAAAGATCATTCGGTCCAGGGAAGTAGTGATATGGTTGAAACAGACGAGGAAAATCTTGCTCAGAATTTAATGGTTGCTTGTCGTTTGCATTTCGATGAAAAAATGCATGAACAAACACAGGCCATGAATGCACAGATGGCCGCGGTCCTTAAAAGTTTCGAGGACGAGAATCGTCAAACGGCTGACGCCATGAGAAATAGTATAGACCGATTTATGGGATATATGGTCGAGAAGTTAGGGCCAGCGGTCAATCAACATGCGGCCAATCAGCCACATGGCAGGAATCAAAGGCTATCTCAGCCTGAGATACCAACCCCTAGCAATTTAACTTATGGGCAAATCCAGATTCAGAAAAGGCCTGATCAAGGCCTTGGGAGGCAACCTATCCAGCCTTTAGGTTTTAACACACCATTAAATCCACCCAGGCCGACTATCGGCTCAAGTGGAGCAAAAGATATCTCGCCTACCCAAAATCCTGGGGGGCAAAATATGAATATTGCTGGCCAACAATTAGTATGAGTACGTCCAGACCGAATATCGGCCAGATGAGGGATGCACCAATCCAATATAACCAAGTAACGTCTTCAAATACCTAGATGTCTAGACGACAGATTTACACCAATCCAATTTATCAAGATCCTACTCCCGACCAACAGGCCAGCTCGTATGCTAGGCCGATGGGAACTCTCCCGGGTAATATTCATTTAGGACAGGAAAACTAGGATTACTGCTCTTATATGCCAACTGATCCTAGAGTCTATTACCAACAGGCCACTTCACACGTTAAGCCAATGGAAATATCACCCAACATAACTGGTCAGAATAGTCAAAATTACTGACCACCATTTTCATATGACCCAAGGGCGGTCGGAAATTACGACCAATGGCAAGATCGACCACCCATTAACCGTGACGAAGTGACCGATATTATTAGAGAAGAAGTGGGAGGTTTATGCAGACCGAATATACGGACTGCTTACGTTAAACCATACCCTGACTACGTCGACCAGTTATATGAATTCCCTAGGAATTATAGGTTTCCCGACTTCGCCCTTTTTTCGGGCGATAACAAGCAATCGACCTATGAACATATTGGTCGATTTACAACCCAATGTGGAGAGGTAGCTACTAACGGTTTCCTAAAACTTCGCCTTTTTGCCAGTTCACTTACCGGATCGGCATTTGACTGGTACGTCAATTTGCCACCAGGTTCTATCCGACAATGGCCGGATATGGAAAGAATCTTCCACCTAAGATTTTATAGGGCCGAAGCTGAAGTAACAGTGGCCGACTTGGCAAGAATGCACCAAGAACCAGGCGAGAAGATAGAGGCCTACATTAATAGGTTTAGGAACGCCGAAAATCGGTGCAGGTCTTCTCTTACGAGAGTTGATTGTGTTAAGTTGGTTTTAGGAGGTCTTAACCTAGAAAATAGGAAACGTTTTGTAGGACAAGAGTTTTATGACCTTAGTCATTTACTATCAGCCGTTTCTAGGTATGAAAAGATTTTGGAAGAAGAAAACCAGAAAAGAATTTCTTCTAGGGGTACGTATTATCGGAATCAACCTAGGGAGAACAACTACATAGAACATTTTTCGGATGAAGAAGAGAACGGATCTATGGAAGCCGAGATTTCTTTGGCCGAACTAACAATTAATCAGCCTTATACATGCAAGGCCTTGATGAGAAATAAATTAGAAAGAACTGAATATAGAAGTAATGGTCCAAAAAGGCCAAATCAGAACCTGCAGTTTAGGGAGAAGAAATACGATTTCGACACTACTAAAACAGAGCAGATATTCGACCTTCTATGCCGAGACAAGCATATAAAATTACCCGAAGGTCATGTGATTCCTCAAAAGGAAGAACTTAAGGATAAAAAATATTGTAAATGGCATGATTGTTGGACGCATAACACGAATAATTGTATGATGTTTAGAGATGCGATCTAAAATGCCATAAAAAATGAGAAGCTAAAGTTCGCTGAGGCCGAAAAACCAGTCGCACAAATCGAAGATGAAGACATTTATTTTAATGAATTGCCCATTAACATGATTTGTATGCAGGATCCTACAGTTGATTCAAAGGGAAAGAGGCCGATGATGCATAGCAGATCACCACGCAGAGGTTCGGCCTTCGAGCGACTCCTCCCTGCTAAAGCAACAACGTTCCCATATGCTTTTTCAGGGAACCGTCTTAGGTTCAGGCAATGGTCCAGATTAAGCCTGCAAACTGTTAGCAATATTAATGGTTACCCTCTGTTTTGCTCAGATTGTTTCCATGTATTAGTCGAACCACATGGGAGTTGGCTAGAAAAGCATGAGGATGTAACAGAGAAGAGGGTAACTGATCCTGAGAATGTAAAAGACTCGGCTTTCAAAGAACAACCCGGCCAAAAAATTAAGGCTGAACCATCTAGCAGAAAGAAAACAGGTATGGAAGCTACTCCACGTAATAATTTTTCTACTAAAGTGTCTGATTCGCAGGTGGCTAGGATGGTAAAACCGCCGCTTAGCCAAACAGGAAAATGGCTCCAAGTCCGACACCCAAAGTTTCCACAACACTATCCATCGCAATTCATGACCAGAACGCAGAAAAGGCGATAGCAACGCCAGTACGCCAAAGAAAGGCGTAGGATTGTGGCCGAAATCGGAGGTAAAAGAGTCGGCCGAAATCGATGGATCAGAATTGAAGATGAACTCTCTTCAACCAAAAAGGAGAATGAGGAGACCGGTCGTGACGGAGAATCACACACTAAACCAAAGATGCCTGGGCAAGGCAAAATGCGAGAAACGAAACCAACCAATCCGAACAGTCAGAATGACAGACCGACTAAAGATATGATCAGCAGGTTCGAAGAGGATGAGGATTTGGCACAGTTTTCCTCGAAGACTGTACAATGATTCGGTCAAAGAACCTATCCAGTTCGGCACAATACCGCCTACACACCAGGTACACATGGTTTTTACTTTACCTACTGAATTTTTAGCAAAAGAAAATCAATCTTATTATCTAGATGGTGATTTCGATTCACTAGAAAAAGGGCATTTATCTATTTGCCTCTCTGATCAGGATGAACAAATAGATAGTAATAATTCTATGAGGCAAAATCTTTGTTTCCCACCACCTACCAAACAGATGTCAAAGCATCTTAGACCTCTGTATGTTAAAACTAAATTAAATGGTAGGCCGGTATCGAAGGTTTTAATAGACAATGGAGCCTCTGTCAATATATTGCCCACCAGAACTTTTAGAAAATTGGGTAAGACCAAGGCCGACCTCTTACCATCTGAAGTCTCATTAGTTAATTTTGCTGGAGGATCGGTCAAACTAGAAGAAATTACACCCATTGAAGTGACAGTAGGAAGTAAGACAAGACTAACGGCATTCTTTGTTATGGACGCCGAATCAAATTATAATGCACTTTTAGGTCGTGATTGGATACACTCCAGCATGTGCGTCCCATCATCCCTACATCAATGTTTAATCTTGTGGGATGAAGCTGAGGCCGAAATCGTTCAGGCCGATGACCAACCTTTCACCATGACCACAAATGTGGTCGAGGCAAAATTTTATAACAAAAATGTAGCACCTTTAAGATTTGAAGGTCTAGATATATTTGGCCGACCATTCAAGGTCGTTTTCTCTGATTGCCATGAAAAAATATACCTCGAACAAGGTTTTAATTGACCAATGTGAAAAGAAAGTATGCGACGAAACCCTTGCTAGATTTCGGTCTTACATGACCGACTATATGGAAAAAAAGTTTGAAAATATAGATTTGGCTGATTGTGTAGATGAAAGAGCTGATGAAATCACTTGGGAGGATCTACAACCAGAAACCAAAAAGTTAAACAAAGATTTTGCTGAAGTTAAAGATCCTCTCCAGGAAGTGTATTTGGCCAAAAATAAACCAATCTTTATAAGTGATAATTTGGCCAAAAATGATAAAAGTTTAATTATCGGCCTGCTTAGAGAATATAAAGATTGTTTTGCTTGGGATTATAATGAAATGCCTGGTTTAGAACTGAGTTTAGTAGAGCACAAAATACCTATCAAGAAGGGTTTTAAGCCATATAAACAACCACCTAAGAGAATGGCCCCAGAGATACATCTTAAGGTCAAAGTGGAAATAGGCCATTTATTATAAGCTAAACTCATTCGGCCAGCCCAATATGTAGATTGGTTATCCAACATAGTCCCAGTAACCAAGAAGAATAGGAAATTAAGGGTCTGTATAGATTTCAGAGACGTGAATAAGGCCTCACCTAAAGATGAATATCTAATGCCTGTTTTGGACATGCTGGTCGATTCTGCCGCAGGATTTCAGGTAATGTCTTTTATGGATGGCCATTTCGGCTATAACCAAGTTTTTATAGCCGCAAAAGATGTCTCCAAAACGGCTTTCAGATGCCCAGGCAACATTGGTACTTTCAAATGGATAGTCATGCCTTTCAGTCTAATAAATGCTGGATCAACTTATCAAAAAACAATGGATGTGATTTTCCATGACCTTATTGGAAAATTTTTGGAGGTGTATATTGATGACGTGGTGGTTAAATCCACCAATTTTGAAAATCACCTCACACATCTAAAATGCGCGTTTGAAAAAATGAGGCGTCATCAATTAAAAATGAATCCCTTGAAGTGTGCTTTTGGTGTATCGGCCGGAAATTTCCTTGGATTTTTAATCCACATAAAGGGTATTGAGATCGACCACACCAAAGCAAAGGCCATACAAGATGCAAAGCCTCCTTCATGTAAAAAAGAACTTCGACGGCTATTGGGTCAAATTAACTTTTTACGCCCTATTATTTCTAATTGTGCAGGCAAAACAGGGGATTTCTCCCCACTATTAAGGATAAAGACTGACGCCGATTTTAAATGGGAGAGGCACCATCAGGAAGCCTTTGAAAAAATAAAAGAATATCTATGCAAACCGCCAGTACTAATGCCGCCTAAACCTGGCAGGCCTTTGAAGCTTTATCTGTCGGCCGCAGATAGATCTATTGGGGTTTTGTTAGCTCAAAACCGGGATGATCATCATGAGCAGGCTGTTTTTTATTTAAGCAAGCTTTTTAATGAGTTAGAATGCAAGTACAATCCTATTGAAAAATTATGTTTTTCCCTTTATTTTGCGTGTACTAGCGTTATTATATGCTTCCTTTTAATACACTAATTATTTCTCAAACTGATGTTATTAAATACATGTTGAGTCGACCAATAGTAAGGGGAAAAATAGCTAAGTGGACTTTCATTCTGACCGAATATAGCCTATAATATGTACCACAGAAAGCTGTAAAGGGGCAAGTCCTGGCCGATTTTCTGGCCGATCATCCTAATACAGATTTGGAGCAACAAATCCTACCAGCTTTAGAAATAGGTATGATCGGTCTTAGCCCATGGACACTCATTTTTGATGGTTCAAGGACCGACCAATGTTCAGGGGCAAGTTTAGTTATCACTTCACCAACAGGCACAAGCACATGTTTATCTGTGAAGTTAGATTTTGATTGTTCCAACAACCAGGCCGAATATGAAGCTTTAATTATCGGCCTAAAAGTTTTGCATGAAATGAAGGTCCATACCGTGAAAATTAAAGGAGATTCTCAATTGTAATTAAGCATCTGCATGGAGAATACAGGTGCCAAAGCGAATCTTTGATAAAATATTACAACACGGCTAAAGAATTTCTCGGCCTTTTTGATGAGGTTGAACTCATTCATATACCAAGGATCGACAATCAAGAGGCCAATGAGCTAGCCCAAATTGCCTCTGGTTTGAAAATTCCTGTTGGCATTTTTAAGAGAACCATAACTATCGAAGATTGGCTGAATCATCGATTCTAGATGAAAACGGACAGGAAGTAGCGACACTTACGATGAAAGAAAAAGATTAGAGAGTTCCTATCGTTAATTATCTAAAAGAGCCAGATCCTAAGGCCGATTTAGGCCTAAAAAGAAGAGCTATGGGTTTTGTCCTTCTGAATGAAGAGCTCTATAAATGGTGTCCAGACGGTTTACTTTTCCTTTGTATTCCTCAGGAAGAAGCAATGAAGGTTATGGCCGAAGTACATGAAGGGATTTGTGGGGCTCATCAAGCCGGGATAAAAATGAGATGGTTGATACGCCGCTATGGTTACTATTGGCCAAAATCTTTCCAAGATTGCGTTCAATATGCAAAAGGATGCCTAGCTTGTCAGGTACATGGGCCAGTACAACATACACCCGCTGTGCTGCTCCACCCAATTGTAAAACCCTGGCCATTCAGAGGATGGGCGATGGATATAATTGGAAAAATCTATCCTCTTTCATCTAAAAAACATGTTTTTATTCTAGTGGCTACCGACTATTTCACGAAATGGGTCGAAGCCATTCCACTGAAAACGGTCACGTAGGCCGATGTAATTAAATGCATAAAAGAAAATATCATTCATCGTTTCGGCCTACCCCGAACTATTACGGCCGATCAGGGGTCCGTTTTTACAGGAAACGACGTTAAAGCTTTCGCGGCCGAATACGGTTTCAGAATAATCCACTCTACCCCATACTACGCGCAAGCAAACGGTCAGGCCGAAGCCACCAACAAAGTCCTTAAGACGAATATAGAAAAAGCGGTGGAGAATAATCCTAGAGTATGGCATGAAATACTCTCAGAAACACTTTGGGCCTATAGAAATTCTAAAAGAGGAGGAACGGGAATAACTCCGTTTGCCTTAACCTATAGCCATGACATCGTTCTACCAATGGAAATTACGGTCAAATCCATGAGAGTGGCCGAACAGAATAAGTTAGATCATCAGGATTATACTGACGCCATGATGAGCGAACTTGACGAACTTGATGAAATAAGGTTGTCGGCTCTAGATCATTTACAAGCCCAAAAAAGGAAAGTAGAAAAAGCCTACAATAAAAAAGTAAGACCGAAGTCTTTCAAAGAAGGAGATCTAGTATGGAAAACCATACTGCCCCTAGGCCTAAAAGACCCTATGTTGGGAAAATGGTCTCCTAATTGCGAAGGCCCTTTTAAAATTTTTAAAGTTTCAAAAGGAGGTGCATATCTCCTACAAGAGCTAGAGGGCCAAGTACACGACCGATCTATTAACTGTCGTTTTCTCAAAAGATACAGGCCCACGATATGGGAAGAGTTTTACAAGGATGGCAGTCGACAAAATTTAAACAACGGCCCGTCGGCCGAATAATATCTGCACCAATAAAAATCAAATAACGGCTTTCTAGCCGAATAATACTTCTATAATATTCAAAATGACGGCTTGGTGACCGAATAATATTATCACTGACAAGAGCAGAATAACGGTCTCCCAGCCGAATAAAAATTATTACAAACAAAGTAACATTAGTCAAAATTTAAGCGGCATGGATAAGTAAATCGGTCTTACAACCGAATCAAAAACATCTAAACTGCGATATGCAGAGAAAGGGAAGGAGAAAGGAAGTATGTACCATGAAATAACAAAAGAATAGGAATGTACGATGACACGATGGCCAAAATTGCAAGTGTTAACCAAGTATTGTTTAAAATGTTCATGGGACTGTTACTCAGTGGTCTGATATACCTTTTAAGCTGGAGGTGGCAGAGGAGATTTTTCTTCAGGTGTTGAGGAAGGGCCAGTTGTAGCTGATGATAATTCGGTAGCTGTTACCACACTTTCAGTGCGAGCCTCCACAGGATCAACAACCGTTTGGGAGATCGGTTGCAAAGACTGTTTTAAAAGGTTCCAGCTTGCCTCATTCTCAACCATTTTAACCAATAATGGCAAATGGGCGGGTTTGGGCGGGTTTGAGTTGGGTCTAAATGGGTTGGGCCACAAAATATACATGACCCGTTTATGACCCATTTAAGGTACCATGTGTTGACCCATTTAGACTCACCAACCCATATATCATGACCCAACCCGACCCGACCCGCGAACCCATATATCATGCCTTGAACTCTTTTTTTTTTTTTTTTTAATTTAACACATATACATGCCAACAAAAAAAACTTAAAATAAAATAAAATTGTCGCATTTAACAACAAAATTTAACATGTCATATATATTCAAATCTCATTCGAGATCTTTCTTCATGGGTCGAGCCGACCCAACCCATATATCAT
>JAESVK010032481.1:0-18580 GCA_017140935.1 Hamamelis virginiana | reverse complement strand
AAGTCAAAACCCTATCTTAACTTTCTTGTCATATGTTCTTCAAATTATAATCTCAATAAGATGAACCCTATGAAACTCTTTCATATTTCATCTATCACTCTGGCCAGAGATTCACATTGAGAGTTATATTTAAGAACTGACCCTGACATTCTCTCTCATAACATTGAGAGTGATGATTCCTTATTGACCACTCATATGCCTTCATGCAAGACCTATTAGAGCCAATGAGTGCTGACTACAACCTTAAGATCAAGGTTGTATAAAACACTATCAAACCCTAATAACTCAGGCACAAGACATCCATGGTGTCTCAGGTCTTAGGATTACCAAATGGACGTAACATAAGAATATTCCTTTAACTTAATATCCATAGGAATATTCTAGTAGATCATGTTCAGTGTACATATTCTCTAATATGCACCCACAGATTAACCTAAGTGTCACTACACTGATAGGAAAGACTACCTATCCTCCCATTGGAGTTAGTTTAAATCTGTGCTACTCTTGCCGGTTTAATAAATGTCCTCTTTAATAAACCTATGAGCAGGAACTCTTTTAGAATAAATGTGTATGAGAAATATGAGTCTTCATATCTCAACAAACTTGAGATACATATTTCTCTTATCATTTATTCATGGACATTATCGTATATATAATTGAATATACAGACGATAAGCAGTACCTTCTTATCCTAATATGAAATAGATATGCACTTTAGGATTGGTTTTAGGGCATATCTCTAACAATCTCCCACTTGCACTAAAGCCAATCACCATAGTATCTTATACTAGTCTTCGAAAGACAAGGCTTTATAACTCCCATAGATGTTATGGCAATGGAGATCCTATGCAAACAAACTTTGCATCTTTATTATTTTCAATAATAGTAATTAAACTATTATTCTGCTGCCAACTCTGATGTCTAGTAAATGAGACCTATGTTCTTGGTAGAGAACAGTATATACTAGCCACTCTTTTAGGCAACTTGTAAATGGCACCTTTTTAGATTCCTTTATTCATGTAAGTATCACAATCTTAACTTACTTAAGAATATACTCACTTTTATTCTGGATCATTATTCTGAATAATTCCAATATCTGCCAACAACTTTTGTAGCATTAATGATATTAAGTACATAATCTTTTATGAGATTCCATATTTCTCAAATATTAAACTCATATATAATCCCTCATAAAATCAACATTTTTGAGAGATTAGAATTCCTATAACTTTTATGGAATTCATGATACTATACTTAGTATTTAAAGTATGTACTTAAATAAAGAAAGCTGAGAATGAATGATGACTTTATTGCTCCCACTAGTCCTTTTGAAACAAGGTATTTATTTATTAAACTCTTTAATAATATAAAATCCCTTATAATGTTTCATAATGGAATGGTTCTCAACCATTATGGAAACATTGCTTTCTAATAACTCTTTATTAAAGAAAGCATAACTTTCAAGGTTTATTTGAAATATCTCATATTTAAAATAAATCTTTAAACTATAACGTTTAACATATTTAAGGTCCTCTTTAATAAATGATTCAACTAAAATATTTTCAATATTTCCTTTTTAGCTTTACTTCAAATGAATAATTTGAACTCTTCAAATATTCATAGTTTTGAATCCTTTGAACACTTTCAAATATTCAAAATAGATATGAAGTATTTCAAACTAAATGTAAGGTTTATACATCTCATGTATTATCCTTTTGATCTCCTTATAAAATAAGGTGATCGGTTCACATTAATGAATCAAAATTCATTTATTAATGTGATCCTTGGAGTTGAATCCTTATATATTATTTTATGCATTTATTCAAAGTATTCATAAAGAGTATAGAACTTTAAATCAATTGCCAGAATTAATCCAAAATATCTAATATTATAGATTAACTGTTTTAAATAAAACCTCAATTAAGAAGTATTAAAACAATTGGAAATTTTAATAAAGATTCTATGAACTCTAAATAAACTAATCAAGTATCAAGCTTCTATGTTAAATGTATCAACTGTTGATTCATTTCCAAACAAAGAACGCTTGATATTCACTTGATCTTCTGCTTCCCCTTGTCTTCTACATACAATCGCATTGTATAAGAAAGCACAATTAGGTATCGGATACCATAAGCAGAATAATACTAATTCTTAATTAGTAAATGAATAAAGCATAGGACGTACCATTAGAAGAACCATTCTTCAAACTAGGTACTCCTTGCAGTTTCTCTTCCAGTGATCCGCACTTGAAACTCTTTCCTTTAGACTTCTCTTTCTTAATGCTTCTTTTTGGTTTGTTATGAGACTTCTTCTTCTTTTCCTTGCCCTTAGGTTCGGTCTTAGAAGTGAAAATTTCATTGAAAGCCAAAACATTCCCTTTAGGTTCCTTTTTCAAGGTCTCCTAACACTCATTAGTATATTCATCAAATCAGTGAGGGAAGATTATGATGAATTACTTGTGACTTGCAGGAAGGGAATAAAGCAAGATGTCAATGCCCTTTTTGTAATCAGTGATCCTAACACTTAAGATCATATAATGAATGAATGTTCTGGATCATCATGAGGCAGAGCTCATTAACAGATGTCCCATACATCATCTTATAGGAGAAGAGTCCACTAACAGGATTGTACTTTACAATTCTGTTCTGTGAACCATAAATTTCCCTCAGATGTACCTTACATCATCATTAAGCCACTTACTATAAGTGTCTTTCTTCTCCTAATATGCCTCCTTATAACCAAGCATTGGGGCAAGGGGTATTGACCACGTAGTCTATTTTGTCAGCGGCTAAGACCAGGTTTCTCAAACCAGTCTTGAAAGTTTAGGACCAGTTAAGCGGTTGTCATCAAGGATTCTAGATAAGGGGTTTAGTGGAGCCATCTACAACAGAAAATAATAACAATAAATTTCATATTATTCAAAACATAAAGACCTACTGGTTTCTAAGTCTTATGGTACCTCCCACTATTTTATTCAAATCTCATACTCCCTTAGATGAGACTCAGGAATTTCATCATCTGAATTTCCATTGTAGGGATTGGGGTCCCATTAAAAATTAGTAATCCTCACATAATAGGTTCTTGGATACTAACTCTTAATGAGTGGATAACTCTTATCCTAATGCTTCTAAAGCAAATTCCAATCATCCTTTAGCCTCTAAATTGCAGTATCCTCACATAATAGGTTCTTGGATAGTACTCTTTAGTTAAGTCACACCCATCATTCGCATAAGTATGGTCAATTGAATGTTGTACCCCTCACATAGCAGGTTCTTGGGATACACCATTATCGCACCTTATGATATCCAATATTAAAACAAGACAGTATGAACCCTCAGGATGAACATGTTCCCGCATATCTGCAGCCAAACACATCCACCTTAAGAATCCACCTATCATGTAATGATGGGAGGCTAGGATAAAGCCCAAGGCCTCTTCCTTACAACTTAATTTTGAATTAAAAGGGGTTTTGTAAAAAGGGGTCTCATTTTAATATTAACATACATCACATGCATCACATATATATATCAAACATATATAAAATTTAGACCAAACTTTATTATTAGTTCTCGATTATCCTCCCACTGTCCTTCTAGAGGCTATGGTGGATTCATCTTGAACATATAATTAATTAGGTCAAGGCCCCCTACCAAGCATACATCTCATATATTAATGGGCCTTGGATTAATTATGGACTTTAGGGTGGGTTCATTCTTTGAGCCAAAAAGATGAACCCTAGGTCTATAATGAGGGTTAGGTGATCGTAATTAAAACTATTTAACTATTACATCAAGACTAAAAGATTTACGAAAAGTCTTGAAGTCCTTGCCAAGTCCTTCTCAAGTACTTGTCTTTTCCTCTTGTACAAAATTCCACCATGCACCTCAAGTCCACCATGCTCCACCAAGTATCCAATATTACATTTAAAATAAAAGAAAGAAGGGGATTAAGGAGATAGGGGATACATAGGAATTGAGAGGGAAAGAGGCATGCAAGCCCCAAATTAATTACATCACTTAAATTTAAACAACTTTAAATATAACCCTTAAAATAATCCATACACATCTAATGCGGCCAATCACATCTCATTTAATTGGTCTTCAGTCCATAATTATCCATTCATATTCATACAAACTCATTGCATAAACAAAAACAACAATAAAAGAAAGGCAATGATGGCAATGGCATTTAATTAATTAAAGTCAATATTATTATTATTATTATCTCATAACAATAATAACAATCTTTTAAATCTCATTTAAAATAAAACCATCATATCTCATATGAAAATAAAAGTACCTTTTCTTAAGTAAAACTCCTAATTAACTCAATTAGGGTTTTAAATAAATAGAATTTAATTTGAGAAATTAATCTCATAATTCCTATCATGCATTTAACACTTTAATATGCATTATAGATTAATCAACATTAACCTATAGTGAAGGAATTAAATAAAAACTCAAAACCATAAATTCTTGAAAAGACACAAAACCAGTTTTTCACAAAACTAAGAATTCAGCAACTGTTTTGGGACTAAACTTTCCTATATTAAAACAAACTTTTAAAATGTGAGAATACTCTATTTCACAAGGATTTTCAGTCCTCTTTCAAATGGCATAGGTCTCGTTTAGTGATTCCAACGTTTGGTATCACTTTAAGGCACTTTGTGACACTAACTCCAAACCATGGCAGAATCTGGAATTTGTTCACAAATGCATTTATTGGGCATAACCTAAAGTGAACTAAGTCATGGAAACACTTCAATTCACTAGGTTTTTCAGTCCTCTAAACAATGGCAGGGGTCTCAAGACTTGATTCCAACGTTTGGTATCAATTAGAGACATTTTGTGACAGAGAGTCAGATTTTCCAGAATTGACTCTTATTCACAAAAAATCTAGTGTGGCTATTCTAGGTCATTAAAAATCATGGGAACCCTTCCTAGACTTTTTTAAGACCTTATATTAATGAAGTCAATAGGTGGCAAGCTTCAAAAATCCCAGAAACTATTTTCCATGGATTTTACAAAAGCTTCATGATTGCTGCCCAGAAAAACAGCAACCCAGTTTTAATTTCAAAACGATTTCAAAATTAATACTTTCAATATACAAGCATGCTAAAACGTTTTTAACATGTTTATATATCATCTAGCAACATCCCTAAATGTTTTTAAGCAATTAAAAACAATAATTCATCACATGAATTTCACAATCTCTCAAGAACACAAAACATGGCTTCTGACCAAAACATGGCTTCTGACCTGTCATTAGTCTACTAGCAACGGGTGATTAGTCGACTAAGAAACCATTAGTCGACTAATCAAGGGTGATTAGTCGACTAACTTAGAATTTCACAAAACACTGCTTCTTGGCTTCGGTTAGTCGACTAAGGAAGTTGTAAAAGCAATAATTCGAAATTTCTAAGTCAAAATCAACACCAAACACTTTGACAAGTTAACTAAGTGTTCCAAAACATTTTTGGTCAATTTTGAAAGCAATTTTAAGCATGAATGCTAATGCATAATGAGATGTAAAATATTTTCTCCTGAGCTTTACACAATTGATCATGAGAGAAGTCTTACAAAGAGTTCCTAAAACTTGTAGATCAACTTGACTACAATTGGCCTTCATAAGCTTGAGTAAGTCTTCAAGTTGGTCTTCAAGGAATGAACATCTTTGAGTTGCTTTGGCACTTGAAGTTTAGATCACCATGAGAGCTTTGATTTGAACAAAGAGCACTTCAAAAATGCTTGATGAATGTTGATGAGATCTTCAATAAGAATTTATGGAGACACAACACTCAACCACTTGTTAGAAGAAAGATATGGTTTAGTTATCATCAAAATAAGGTCAAGGACCTTAGGGCTAACATTTTGGATGGATATGTTCCCGCATATCTGCAACCAAACATAACCATCGAAATAATTTTCTTATCTTATAATGGTGGGAGGCTAGGATAAGGCTCATACCTCTTCCTTACAACTTAGTTTTGAAAATGAAGGGTTTTTGTAAAAGGTCTCATTTTAACATAAACATACATCTCATGCATCACATATATATATCTAGCATACATATAAAAATTTAGACCAAACCTTATTATTAGTTCTCGATTATCCTCCCACTATCTTTCTAGAGGCTATGGTGGATTCATCTCGAACATATAATAAATTAGGTCTAGGCCCTAACAAGCATAAATCACATATATAAATGGGTCTTTGGTATGATTATGGACTTTCAAGGGTGGGTTCATTCTTTGGGCCAAAAAGATGAACCCTAGGTCTTAAGTGTGGGTTGGTGATCGTAATTAAAACTATGTAACGATTACATAATGACTAAAAGATCTTTTCGCGGTCTTGTAGTCCTCACCAAGTCCTTCTCAAGTCCTTGTTTTTCTTCTCGAATAAGGCTCCATCATGTATCTCGGGTCCATCACTCGCCTTCTTGAATTGAAAAATTACAATTTATAAAAGAAAGAAGGGGATTAAGGAAAAAAGGGATTACATAGGGATAGAGAGGGAAAGAGGCATGCAAGACCCAATTTAATTACATCACCATGTTTAAACTACTTTAAATACAACCCAAAATAAACCATTCACATCTAATGCGGCCAATCACATCTCATTGCATAAAATGAAAGCAACATACAATAAAAAGGCAATGATGGCAATGACATAAAATTAATTAAAGTCATGTTATTATTATTATCTTATAACAATAATAAAACTATTATTATTATCTCATAACAATAATAAAGTCTTTTTAATCTCATTAAAAAGATCTCATCATATCTCATATGATTATACTAGTTTCTTTCCAAATAAGTAAAACACATGATTGAAACAAATAGGGTTTTATATAAAATTTAATTTGAGATATTATTCTCACAATTCCTATCATGAATTTAACACTTTAATATGCCTAGTAGATTAATCAACCTTAACCTCCATTGGTGGAATTAAATAATAACTCAAAACAAAAATTCTATGAAAGAAACAATTTCTGTTTTTCAACAAAATTGTAGAATTCAGCTACTGTTTTGGGACTAAATTTTCCTATATTAAAACTAACTTTTAAAATGTGAGAATACTCTATTTCACAAGGATTTCAGTCCTCTTTCAAATCGCATAGGTATCGTTTACAGATTCCAACATTTGGTATCACTATAAAGCAATTTGTGACATGAACTCCAATCCGCGATAGATTCAGGAATTTCTTCACAACTAGCTTTATAGGGCCTAACCTAGAACGAATCAAGGCATAAAAACACTTCAATTCACTAGTTGTTTCAGTCTTCTTTCCAGTAGCAGGGGTCTCATCACTTGATTCCAATGTTTGGTATCAATTTAAGGCATTTTGTGATAGATAGTCAGAATTTCCAGATTTGACTCCTAATCACAAAAACCATAGTACGGCTTAACCTAGGTCACACTAAGTCATGGGAACACTTCCTAGACTTAGCTAAGACCTTATATTAATGAAGTCGATAGGTGGCTAGCTTTGAAAACCTTAGAAAGTATTTTTCATAGATTTTACAAAAGCTACATAGTTACTGCCCAGAAAATCAGCAACCTTGTTTTAATTTTAAAACGATTTTAAAATTAATCCAAGCAATATATAATCATGCCAAAATACTTTTAACATGCTAATATATCATTTAGCAACATTCCTAAATGTTTTTAAACTATTAAAACATTAATCCATCACATGAATTGCTCAATCTCTCAAGAACACTAAAATGAAGTTTTTACAAAACAAGTTCCATATATCCTACTTGTTCTTCAATTTTTGATTTCCAAAAACAATAAAATAATTTTGAAAACATCATAAATGATTCACAAATCAATTGAAGAACATAAGACATGAAACCAAACAAAAACAAAAGCCGTTAGGGTTTCCAAAACCCATATGGCCGTGACCTTTAGTGAGAGAGAGAGTGTGAGCTAGGGTTTATAGTTAGGGTTAGGGTTTGTCATCCTTATATAACTTATCCATTATATTAGGGTTTCCATAAACTCTAATTAAGTTGCCTAATTTCCTAAACTCAAATCATTCAAAATAGGAAAGAATCAAATCAAAATAAGAAACTTTCCTAAATATGAACAATTTCAAAATAGGAAATTGGGGATTTCAAGATTTGACAATTAGGGTTTCTAATTCCAAATTAAGAAACTTCCCAATTTTGATTTAGGGTTTCCTAAACCAAAAACCAGCCACCATCACAATTTTGATTTAAGGTTTCCTCTATCATCAATGGCTCACAATTCTTTATGAGCCATTGTATAAGTTCTTTGTGAGCTTAAGGTGAGAGTCTTCCACCTGGGATAAAGAAGACTATGTAAAGGTTTCTCTACCTTGAAGGAGCTAATCCTTAGTGAACTGTGGAATCCTTGGGCTAAGTGCTTAAGGAGTGGTGGATGTAGGCAAACCGAACCACGTTAAAATCTCTGTGTTTGATTTCTCTATCCCTTACTCTTGTTTCAACTAATTGCTTATATATTTGCTTGTGTTGTTAGTAATTGAACAATTAATTTCATTTGGTAATTATTTACAAAAGTTTGCCATAAACCCTATTCACCTCCCTAGAGTTATATATTTGGGACAACAATTGGTTTCAGAGCAGGCGCTCTTCATTTTATTATCTTCTTGAGCTAATATGGTATGTGAAGACATAGCAAATCATTGATGATGGAGGACATTCAATATTTCAATCATGAGTGATAAAAATCACTAGTCAAGGAATCCACCATCAACTCTTCAAAGATGAAGGAAATGGAATCAACATTGGTTGGTAATTTGTAAGAATTTATTTTAAATTCTTGTTTATAATTCCTTATATGTCATGTGCTTATAATTCAAATTGATGAATCATATACTTGAAACTTGCTAGTCTTGATTGCAAGATGAAAAGAATAGCTATGCAATGATTTAGGAGCTTTAACATTGTTTATTATTGGCTTATTGCTAAAAATAATTTTTATTGTCATACATTTGTCTTAGCATGATAATTGAAAGCAAATGTCATAAATGTATTGTTTGTCTCTCAATGTAATGTATTGATATTTATTGATGATATACATTTTCCTAATCTCTTGTTATGTATAAATGAATGAGTTTGAAAATATTTTGTTGAAAAAGAGGGAGATTTGTTTTCAAATAAAACATCATCTTAGCAATAACATTTTTTTACTCTTGAAATTATCTTTGTCTATTGCTAAAGATAATATTTTGATGATTCATTTTGATATTCATTTATATTAGTATGGTTGAACATAACTTGAACCAATTGGCATAAGTACATTCAAGTCTTTATGATTTTTTATGCCTATTGATGATTTACTCTTGTTTAAACCATCAAGTTAATATTTTAACTTACTTTGATTGTGAATATCACTTTGAGTTAGTTAAACTTGTTTCCTTGTTCTTTTGAACTTGATTCTATATTGTCTATTTGATTATATATTGTCTATTTTTTGAAAAATCTTTTTCAAAAATAAGCATTGAGTTTGGGGAAGAAATACTTTGAGAGCTTAAAAATCTTCTTGTTTCTTCATTGTTTATTGATTAAACTTGATGATTTAACTCCTTTTGAGCTTGGATATTTTGAGATTATAAAATTGGTATCTTACTCTTGTTACTATCCTTGCTTATTGCATATATTAATCAAAAATTGGTATCAATTGGTATCTTCAACAATCGGTATCTTTTTGTCTCTTCTAAATTAATATTTCTTTGTTGTAAAAAGAAGTAAAAAGCATTTTCAAAACTATGCATATAGTTGATTTTGTTATATTTCTTGATCTTGTAATTCTTCTTTGTTGCCTCTAATTGGTATATTTTTGTTAATGCCAAAGGGGGAAAAATATGCATAATCTTTGATATAATATTTGTGATCATATTTGATATGCATAGTATTGGTAAAATGCGCATAATGAAATGAATATGAATCATATATGGATTTGTTACCTACAATATGCTCATGATTAAATATTATTGGTATCCTTTATTTAAGCATATTGTTAGGGGAGTTACAAATCCTTAGTTGATATATTCACTCTCATATTCAATATTTTACACAATGATTGTCACCAACAAAAATGGGGAGATTGTTAGCCTTATGGCTTTCACCCTTGTTGGTTGATTTTGATGATAATAATAATTGTCTTGTAATTATATTGATTTGTATCTTATGTATATTTGCAAGCATGAATTGTGGTAAAATTCATTATGATCTTTGTATCTTTGTATCATGAACTTATTCTTGCATCATGAATTTGTTTTACCTAAAATATGCATATGCATTATATGATAATCTTTAGTATATTTATATGCATATTGTTAGGGGGTGCCAGAAATCATTGATTGATTTATTTATGGGTTAAGCTCGATTTAGTACCACAAACTTTTTTAAAAGTTTCAATGTGGGCCACAAACTTTTAATCGTGTCAATTTAGTACCAATTTAAAAAGATGGACTTCAATGTTGGCCAAATCGTGTCTGCCGTTAAAGAACTCAAACGGAAAGATGATGTGGCAGTTAAGTTTAGCTTATTTGGAACTGATGTGGCATCTCAGCCCATTTCCCTCCAAAATAACACTCACGTGGACATCACATGACCAAACAAGCCATGATCCCCACGATTTAGGGTAGGAAAAGGGGTTCTTGCATATTAGCGAACCCTAATCGCAGCCGTGGCCACACATCTGCACAGGGGAGTGATTCAGAGGGTGATGCCCAGCACGATGAAGCCACTGATGCTCCTGCTCCTGCTCCTGCTCCTGTCATCTATCCTATGACCATTGCTAGTTTACATCAGCATATGGCTGCCCTGGAACTTCGTCAAGATCGCACTGATGAGAAGATTGATCATCTCATTTCTCTCATCATCAGTCAGCACTCCAGTGTTGCGGGTGGTTCATCTGCTGCCCCGACAGGCTCAGGAGATACTGTACCGTTTTCTCCTCCCCTAGACAACAGTGGTACTTGATTTGATCCGTCCACTTGGTGATTCCTTTGTCCGTTTGTGACAAAAAGGGGGAGAGTTTTTGAGAATTTTTGTTTTGTAGTTTTGCATAGACTTAGGGGGAGTGTCTATTTGACTTTTTGGGTAGTGGTTATTGTGGTTATTTGAATTTGTCTTCTTTTGAATAGTGGCTGATTGTTAATGTTGATTGGATGTCTGTTGACTGCTGAACTCTTTGTAAGTGACTGATGTTGAACTCTTACTGATTATCAATACAATGGTGTTTAGTTTTATGAATGTTCTATAGCATTGTTTCCACTTGATATATCCCATATGATTAATCAATATGCTACTGTATCGCTTATTCAGTTCACTTTATGCTGCATAAGGTAGTTTGTGAAGTGTTTGCAGGTTCAACAGGTCGAGATGGTTGTGAAGTCCATGATCCTTCAGTCATGTTCATTTTTGTATATATTTTGTTTATGTTTTTGTACAAGTGAGGGGGAGTGAATCTTGTTTCAAGGTTTCTTAGATTCATTTTCCTTTTCTCTTGTTTTTATGTTTTAGTTTTGTCACGAAACTGCCAAAGGGGGAGATTGTTAGGTTTTAAGTTGAGTGTTGGCTTGTTTCGTTTTAAAACTTGGTTTGGGTTGTAATTTTATAGATGTGTACTAATGATCACAAGTTAAGCCGCACTCAAAGCTCCTATCTCACCATGGATTAGGATGGTAAGTGACTTAGTGACCTAAGGATTGAGCCTAGGTGGTTAGAACTTTGTACACCTTTCGTTATTGACCATGTCATGTTTTAAAAGACTCAAATGAGCATTTTCAAAGTACATGGATCGATCCAATTTCAATTGTTCTCAACCACAGAAGCTATGTAGAAAATCATGTCAAGCTGGATCGATCCAAGCTATGGCTGGATCAATCCAATTTAAATTTAAACCAATCTACAGAAGCTGTGTTTGATGATTATACCAAGCTGGATCGATCCAAGCTATGCCTGAATCGATCCAACTTCGAGAAATCCCTAATTTCTTTCACTTTTTACCCTGATTTCTGATTGGTAACTTAACCCACTATATAAGCATTAGGTCACTCGAGATTCTGTGACCTCAGCCGCCAGAGAAGCTTTCCATATTGAGCCCTAATCATTTCCTTCATGGTTTTGAACCTTGTGCTCTTTCCTTTTTAGTGAGATTCAACCTGAATATCCTTTGAGATCAAATGGAGTGTTCTTAGATTTCTTTAGAAACCTTGGAAACCAGATTTAAACATCTTTGGTCAGAATCCTCTATGGAGATATGAACTTTCTCATGGCTCTTGGATGAACGCATCAAGAGTGAGGCTAATGGATTTAGTTGCTGAGCAAGCTTTGAAGAAGAAGGACTCGTCGGAATGAGTTGAAGAGATCTTAGTACACTAGGCCAAGGGTTGGTGAGATCAAGTGTATGGTATAATCTCTGTAACCTTTCTTTCATAGTGGATTGCTCTTGTTCTCCCGTGGTTTTCTCCCGAAAGGGTTTCCACGTATATCTTGTGTTCGTTTGATACATCGTGATATAATTTCTATCTATCAAGAAGGATGGAATGATACTTGTGTTCATGGATCCCTCTTGATAGTTGATTCCTCTTGTGTTTTCTATTTACATGTTGTTTGGTGTTCATTTTACAATATGAAATATGTTTGTCGATTGTGGTTGATTTACAAATTTATGTGATTTGTTTTTAAAAGTGTGAAATACTAGTGATCTAAAAGGGATTAGGTTTTTCAATTGGTATCAGAGCCTAAATCTCTGGAATAGGCTAACACCTAGGTGATATTGTCCCTAGATCATAATTTCATTCTTCCATGGAAGAAGGAAATTCGGTTACACGTCCACCAAAGTTTGATGGATCAAATTATGCCTATTGGAAAGCTAGTATGAGAATATTTCTGAAGTCTCTAGATGAGAGAGTGTTGGTCACTGTTGAGCGAGGTTGGAATCCTCCCACCATGAAAGTTGGAGAGGATACCATACCTAAACCTGCTGATCAATGGGAAAAAGAAGAATTAGAAAAAGCTAGTTGGAACAGTAGGGGTCTGAATGCTATTTGTAATGCCTTAACTGCTAGTGAGTATCGTAGAATCATGATGTGTGAAACTTCCAAAGAAGCCTGGGATATCTTGAAGATAACCCATGAAGGTACAACTTTGGTAAAGAATTCTAAACTTCAAATGCTCACGTCTCAATTTGAAAGAATTTGTATGGAAGAAAATGAGACATTCTCTGAGTTTTATGCTAAGTTGAGTGATATTGTTAATTCTTAATTTAATCTTGGTGAAAGAATTCCTGATTTTCAAGTTGTTAAAAAGATTTTAAGATCTCTTCCTGATCGTTTTCAACCTAAAATCACTGCCATTGAAGAAAGCAAAGACATAGTTTCAATTCGAGTGGATGAATTGGTTGGCTCCATTCAAACATTTGAAATGAATCTGAAAGATTCAAAAAGCAAAAATAAAGGTATTGCTTTATCTTAAATGAAGGAATAACTTAAATCACATGAAAATATTCTTGATGTGAATGATGATGAGCTTGCACTTTTTGTTAAACAGTACAAAAAATATCTTAAGGCTAAACAAGGTTTTTCAAATCAAAATAAAAGGTTTGACAAAGGTCAAGGCACATCATCATCAAAAGTTGACAATCGGAATTCAAAAACTGGAAAAGAATGCTTCAATTGTCACAAACCTGGTCATAGGGCTGCAGAGTGTCCTGAAAAGATAAGGAATAAAAAAAAAGCTCATAATGCAACTTTGAGTGATAGTGATGAGGAGAATAATAACTCTCACGAAAATGATTCTGACAATGAAGAGGGAAATTTCACTGCCTTTGTTGTGACCACAAATTCTTGTTGTGAATCTACTTGTGTTCAAAAACCCCCAAGGTTGGAGAACATCAAGTTTCTTTATTGAAAAATTAAGATGAAAATCTTTTTGCAATCCATTGATGTTAATGTGTGGAGAAGTGTAGAAATGGGTTGTGCACATCCCATGATGAAAAATAATGGTGAACTCATCTTGAAACCTCTTGAAAATTGGAGTAGGGATGAAATTGATTCTCAAACTTGGAATAAAATTGGTTTCAAACTTATATGTGATGCTCTAAATGATCATGATCTAAAGCTCATTGAAAATTTTGAAACATCAAAACAAGCTTGGGATAATCTTGTGATTATTTATGAGGGAAACATATTTGAGAAAGATCATAGACTAAATTGTCTAATGAATCAATTTGATGTTATCAAGATGAGTGATCATGAAAGCTTTTGTGAATTCTACACAAGACTCTGTGATATATATTGTGAATTCTTTGAATGACTTAGGAGAAAAAGTGCATGATTCAAAAATTGTTAGCAAAGTTTTGAATTCTTTATCTACTAGATTCTCTGTGAAAATTGTTGAAATTAAGAAATGTCAAGATATGAACTCTATTATGCTTGATGAACTTGTTGGTACACTCATATGTTTTGATGAACAATTCTCTTATGTTGTTGATGAATATGATTTAAAAGCTTTTGTTGTGTCTTTGGAAACTCATGAAGAGTCATTCAACAAAAAGGACCTAGATGACATTGAGTTATTGCTAGGAGTGTCTAGTGATGAGTCTGAAAGTTTTGAGGAAGATGCTAGTGATCTTCAAAAGTCTTATGATGACCTCTATGAAGAGGCATATCAACTCAAAAAGAAAATTTGACTTTAGCCTTTAAAGCAAAGTCTGATGAGAAAGAAATTGAAATGCTCAAAGAAGAGTTGAGAAATCATATTGCACACATACAAGATGTGAAAACTGAAAATTTTGGTTTGAATGATAAACTTATTAGGTTGAAATAGGACAATGAATCTTTTGTGTCAAAAATGTGTGAGTATCAAAAGGAAGTTAAGAGTCTTGAATCAAGACTCAAAAGTGAGGTTGAAAGTAAAAAAATTTTAAGTCTAAAAGTGAAAAATCTTGAAGATGAATTAGAATTGGCTAAGGAAAGATTGTTGAAGCTTTCCAATGGAAGTAAAAAATTGGATCACATTATTAGCATAGGAAAATCTTTTAGTGATAAGACTGGTCTAGGTTATGTTGAGTCATCTAGCATTCCATCAACTTCAGGAACTAAGTTTGTCCCTTCATCAAAGTCATCTCTTGAAAATGAGATTTTGTCTCACCCCAGTCTTAAGAGGCCTCACTTCAATCCAAATTCCTTTAAGATGGTTCCCACATGTCATTCTTGTGGTGTTATAGGACACATAAGACCAAATTGTCCTAAGAAAGAAAAAACTCAAGTGAAAAGTTTTTCCCAAAAGAAGGTGATTTGTCATCATTGTGGTATCACTAGTCATACAAGACCAAATTGTTTCAAGTTGATGAATAGAGGTCAAGCTAAGCAATTTTCTCCCACTTGCCATCATTGTGGCAAAGTTGGTCACATTAGACCGAATTGTTTTCTTCTTGACAAATTTCATGGTGTGTCTAGACCTAGAAATGCTCCTAGGACAAAAGTTGATTTAAGTTCAAATAGGAAACTTCCTAGGTCGCATGAGGTTAGGACAGGTAAGAAAATTTGGGTAAGAAATGAGAGTCTTGGATGTATGGTAGTTCACACTGCCTTGAGAGCAAAAGAGAGTAAACAGTGGTATTTTGAAAGTGGATGCTCTCGTCACATGACAGGTGACAAGTCATTGTTTGTTCACTTTGAAGAGTGTAATGGAGGTACGGTCACCTTTGGTAATGGTAATAGATTAAACATCCAAGGTAAGGGGATTGTTGAATCTCATAGCTTTCCTAAGCTAGAGGATGTCCTTTTCGTCGATGGCCTTAAAGCTAATCTTATTAGCATAAGTCATCTCTGTGATAGTAATTTTTCAGTGAACTTTACCAAGGTTACATGTCGTGTCTTTGGTAAAGATGAAAAGTGTGTTCTTGAAAGAAAAAGAACAAGTGACAATTGTTATGGGATAGTTTCTAATGAGTCCCTTGTATGTAATAGAGCCAAAGTTGATGATTTTGAGCTGTGGCATCAATGTCTTGGTCACATCAATTGCAAAGATCTCTCAAAACTGTCAAAGAATGAAATTGTTAGAGAAGTTCCCAAGTTTGATAAAATTAAGAATAGTGTTTGTGGACCATGTCAAAAAGGTAAACAAATTAGAGTGTCTCATAAAAAGACAAATGAAATTAATACATCTAGACCTCTAGAACTTGTTCATGTTGATCTCATGGGTCCAATGAGAATTGAAAGTTTAGGAGGAAGAGATACATTTTTGTAATGGTTGATGATTACTCTAGATTCTCTTGGGTGAAATTTTTTAGAGAGAAGTCTGATTGTTTTGAAAACTTCAAAGCCTTGTGTAGGCAACTTCAAATTGAGAAAGGATGTGTAATCAATCAAATCATCAGGTTGAGGAGTGATCATGGAAGGGAGTTTGAAAATTCAGAGTTCAGTGAATTCTCTAATAGTGAGGGCATTAATTATGAGTTTTCTGGCCCTAAAACACCTCAACAAAATGGTGTTGTTGAAAGAAAGAACAGAGTCATTCAAGAAATGACTAGTATCATGCTTTTGAGCAAATCTTTAGCTAAACATTTTTGGGCTGAGGCAGTCAATACTGCATGTCATATCATCAATCGAGTCTATGTGAGATCTCACACACAATGTTCTCCATATGAATTGTAGAAAGGAAAGAAACCTAATTTGAAATACTTTAGAGTTTTTGGAAGCAAATGTTACATTCTTAGGGATAGAGAAACCTAGGAGTGATGATGGTTTCTTGTTAGGTTATTCCACAAATAGTCGTGCCTACAGAGTGTTCAATCTTAGGACTTCTACTGTTATGGAGTCAATAAATGTGGTCATTGATGATAAGGTAAGTAAGGAAATTGACAAACCTCTTGATGATGAAGAGGAAACATCACTTGTCCCATGTCCATCAATTCAAGATGATGATGGTGGTATTGATAAAGGTGAGAAAGGTAATGATGATCAAGTGATTGACATTACACCTGTGAATAGTTCAATTCAAGCTTCTTCTTGGTCCAAAAGATATCATCCTGGTGAGAATATTGTAGGTAATCCTGAAGTAGGAGTTAAAACAAGGAGACAAATTGCGAATGAGATGACATTTCTTAGTTATACTTCTAAGATTGAACCCAAGAATGTCAAAGAAGCCTTACTTGATGAGGAATGGATTCTTGCAATGCAAAAAGAGCTCCATCAGTTTGTCAAAAATGATGTTTGGGATTTAATTCCTAGACCTTCAAATAAAAATGTCATTGGAACCAATTGGATCTTTAAAAATAAAACTAATGAATTTGGAGTGATTGTTAGGAACAATGCTAGACTTGTAGCACAGGGTTATACTCAGGAAGAGGGTATAGATTTTGATGAAACTTTTGTACCTGTAGCTAGGCTTGAGTCTGCTCGCTTGTTATTATCTGTTGCATGTCATCTCAAATTCACATTGTTTCAAATGGATGTGAAGAGTGCCTTCTTGAATGGTTTTCTTCAAGAAGAAGTATTTGTGGAACAACCTAAAGGTTTGAAGATCCACATCATGTCAATCATGTTTACAAACTGAAGAAAGCTTTGTATGGACTCAAACAAGCTCCAAGAGCTTGGTATGAGAGATTGACTTCATATCTTCTTGAGAGGGGTTTCATTAGAGGAAGTGTTAATAAAACTTTGTTTATCAAATCTGTGAAAGGGCCAATTGTTGTTGCACAAGTGTATGTTGATGATATTGATTTTGGTTCAACTTTGAATACACTTGCTCATAGTTTTTATGAAGAAATGAAAAGAGAGTTTGAAATGAGTATGTTTGGTGAACTAACCTACTTTCTAGGGTTGTAAGTTAGACAGATGGATGATGGGATATTTGTTTCCCAATCCAAATATGCAAAGGAACTTGTAAAAAAGTTTGGGCTTGAAAATGCAAAGCATGCTAGGTCACTAATGAGCACTAGCACAAAACTTTCCAAAGATGAAAGTGGAAAAGATGTCGGTCAAACCTTATTTCGTAGCATGATAGGCAGTTTGATGTACCTTACAGCAAGTAGGCCTAACATCTCATACAGTATTGGTGTATGTGCTAGATTCCAATCCAATCCTAAGGAGTCTCATCTTCATGCTGTCAAGCGAATCATTCGCTATGTTAGTGGGACACAAGGTTATGGTCTTTGGTATTCAAGGGATACCAATCTTAATCTTGCTGCATATTCCGATGCCGACTGGGCTGGAAATATGGCTGACAGGAAGAGCACCTCTTGAGGATGCTTTTATGTTGGTAATTCCTTAGTGTCCTGGCATAGTAAGAAACAAAATTCTATTGCTTTGTCAATAGCTGAAGTTGAATACATTGCTGCTGGTGCATGTTGTGCACAACTTTTGTGGATGAAACGAATGTTGAGTGATTATGGTGTCAAGGATTCAAGTTTGGTTGTGTTTTGTGATAATGAGAGTGCTATCAATATTTCAAAAAATCATGTTCAACATTCTAGGACCAAACATATTGACATAAGACATCATTTTATAAGAGACTTGGTTGAAAATAAAGTGCTTCCATGCAATTTGTATCATCTACAAATCAACTTGC
>JAESVK010032400.1:0-16500 GCA_017140935.1 Hamamelis virginiana | reverse complement strand
ACGACCCGCACTCACTCTAACTTGCGACTTGAGGTTAAAATTCCGTTAAGTGTGGTCCTATAAATACTTTTAAATCTTGGCGCATGGTGGGGAATTAACCTCCCTCACCGTGGTGCTACCAGCCGCTCGCCGAGTCGGTACTCTCCTCGACCCGGTCTCAGTCTCGGCATAGCTCTCGAACTCGCGCGGCATGCGCGGCTCTCCAGTCTAGCCAATATCTGGCTGCTCAAATATGTACTCCTCCTCCACAAACTGTGAACCAGATGGAGGAGCACTATCTCGTGGCTGCTAGGCAGACGACTGACCTCTGGCCGATGGTCTCTGTACTGGTGTAGGCTGCCACTCTGACTCTGAACTATCAGACGAATCTGGCTGTGAGCGCTGGGCCTTGCCCCGCCCAGAATCTGAAGACCTCCTCGGTCTCGGCTGTGCCGGCTCCTGAAAGGCTACGCCCTTCCTGCCGGTGATCTTTTGGCGTACCATATCTCTGTACAATTTTTTTAAACCCACACAGCAGCAGATAGGAACATAGTCAGCAGTAGAATTTTTTCAGAGATACTCGAATAGATTTTTTTTCAATAATAATCAACACACAACACAGCCAACTTATTTAACCCACATGATAATTTTTTTACACCCTATTTCAAACTTCAGGACTAGCCTATTATCCAGGCTATATTTAATAACTCTTTTTAATCACATGCATCGATGCATGCATGCTCATGCATGCCCATGCATAGCCTAACATCCAGGCATTATCACAGCTCCACATATTCACAACTCCACAACTTCATATCACAAAGCAGTGTAACAAGTGTATACGGACAAGTTTCATTATTATCTAAACTCAACAACCCAACACACTATTCTAACTTTTACATGCAATAATCACGTACACTAAGTCATGCTATGACATATTACACAAAACTAAGCCATTTTAAGAAAAATTCAATATTTCAGAATGTAAACAGGTACTCACGAAGTATGGAATGTGAAGAAGTCGCTGAATAACCAACTGCCCTCGCCGAAATGCGATGCTCGTGCAAGAAGGCGTCAAAAATGGAATGAAGCAAATGCAATTTCTGATCGGTCAGAAATGCTCAAAATGGCGCGAGGATCGCAATGGAATCGATCTTGCACGAAATGGATGGCTGGGGTGGTCGGAAACTGAGCTTGAAGGTGGATGGTCACGGTGGCTATGGCGGTTTCAGGTGAAAAGGTGGTGAAATGTGAACGGTTTCGCGCGGGAAAAGAACTTAAAAGGCATTTCTCCGCGATCTCTATCGATAGCGCACTGGCGCTATCGATAGCCAGTATGTTCTGTCCGCCTTGTTTATTTTTTTGAAATTTCAAAAACTTCTATCGATAGCGCATATACGGCTATCGATAGTCGTGGTCAAAATTTGATTTTTTCAAAAAATTGGCTTATTTTGACTAAATTATCATAATAACTACTCTATACACAAACTAAATGTATAAAAGACACAACGTTACCCATGGCTTGCTAAGTTATCGAAAAAATTGGCAACTTTTCGGCTCAAAATTGGGTACTACGGGGGTCCTAAACTCTAACAAAAATTAACACGGCACAAGACTCGAAGAAAATGGCCTTAAATCATTTTTCAAAAATGTGCACAATATTCTCAATTGATTAACAAGATATTTGCATTCTAACATACGCATGAATTGAACATTTATGCATAATATAACAGGAAAGCAATTACCACAGATTGATAGGATGAATATTTAAGTCCCAAGAAATGATCGAATGGTTTCAAAATTTGCTTTAATTGTCACAAGTCTCCACTTTATAACAGGTTTTTATCAAATACTCAAATTGCCAAGTATGAAGATTTAAACCAAGTTCGTGCATGTGCAAGATTGAATACAGGCTAATCACAGTAAAGTTATCATTTAATGTATAGAAAATAGACAACTAGAAATGATATAAATGAAAGAATAAACTCACATTGTAATACATGTTTATTTATCAAATTCTATACAAATAATCTTTATATAAATCACACTGGGTTAACATGTACACAAGAATGATAAATAATGACTGATAATCTATATACAAATTAAATGAACCAATAAATAAATTAATCCTATACAAATGCATATATACATTAAAGAATATACAAACCCTCCCCAACTAGAAGTAAACATTGTCCTCAATGTTTGACAGAATGTTACTACTAGACATGTGTATATGAACCAGGGAATGGGTGGGTGGGACTAAGTTTAACGTCTTTAGCTAGACGTGAACTTCCTCATTACAAAGTGGTAGGTTGGGTCTTCTAAACTGACAGACTCAATTACCAAACCATCCTGAATGCCCTCACTCTCGGTTATACCCTCGATAAAAGGCTTAAGCCTTTGTCCATTCACAAAGAAGGACACACCAGTACGAGGATTTTGAATTTCAACAGCACCGTGAGGAGTAACCCTAGTTACTACAAAAGGTCCATCCCAACGAGATCGAAGCTTACCAGGAAATAGCCTTAATTTAGAGTTAAACAGCCACACCTTCTGATTTGGTTCAAAAGATTTTCTATTGATGTGTCTGTCATGAAACTCTTTCATTTTGGCTTTAGCAATTTTGGAATTCTCGTAAGCCTCATTCCTAATCTCTTCGAGCTCATTTAACTGAAGCTTGCGGTGAGAGCCCGCTTCCTTCATTTCAAAGTTAAACTTCCTAATGGCCTAAAGTGCTTTATGCTCTAACTCGACCGGGAGATGACACGGTTTGCCATAGACTAAACGGTACGGAGACATACCAATAGGGGTTTTAAAAGCAGTCCTATAGGCCCACAATGCGTCAGTTAAATGCAATGACCAATCCTTACGATCAGGCCTGACAGTTTTTTCTAAGATATGCTTAATTTCCCTATTTGAAACCTCCACTTGCCCGCTAGTCTGAGGATGGTATGGGGTTGCAACCTTGTGAGTGATAGAATATTTAGCTACGAGAGTTGCAAAGGGTCGATTGTTAAAATGTGACCCTCCATCACTGATGATGGCCCTTGGAAACCCAAACCTAGAGAAAATGTTCTCTTGGAGGAAATTCAATACCACCTTGTGGTCATTGGTCCTAGTGGCTATGGCTTCTACCCATTTAGACACATAATCAACAGCCACTAGAATGTATTCAAACCCATGCGAAATAGGAAAAGGTCCCATGAAGTCGATGCCCCAAACATCGAAAATTTCGACAATCAAGATAGGGTTAAGAGGCATCATATCCCTTCTAGACATAGAACCCATTCTTTGGCAATTTTGACAGGACTTACAGAAGTCCACTGCATCTTTGAATAGAGTGGGCCAGAAAAACCCACACTGCAAGACTTTAGCGGCAGTCTTTTTCCCGCTAAAGTGTCCTCCACATGCTAGAGTGTGGCAGAACTTCAAAACGTCTTGCATTTCACCCTCTGGAATACACCTACGTATAACCTGGTCAGCACAGTACTTAAACAGGAGAGGATCTTCCCAATAATAAAATTTTATTTGCGAAAAGAAACGATCCTTCTCTTGTTTCGACCAAAGAGATGGTACAAGGCCTGTGGCATGATAATTCACTATATGAACATACCAGGGTAAGGTAGAATGAGTGACGGCAAAAAGCTGCTCATCAGGGAAAGAATCCCTAATAGGCGTAGGGTCACTCTTTTCTTCAATTACTATCCTAGAGAGGTGGTCAGCAACGACATTCTCAGACCCTTTCTTATCCCTAATCTCAAAGTCAAATTCTTGCAATAAGAGAATTCACCTAATCAGCTTAGGTTTCGTCTCTTTTTTAGAGAGCAGGTACCGCAAGGCGGCATGGTCTGAGTACACAATGGTCTTCGATCCCCACAGATAGGATCCGAATTTATCTAACGCAAAAACTACTGCAAGCATTTCTTTCTCAGTCGTAGTATAATTTAACTGAGCTTCATTCAAGGTTTTGCTAGCGTAGTATATAACATAAGGGGCCTTATCTACCCTCTGACCCAACACTGCCCCCACAGCATAATCGGAGGCATCACACATTAGCTCGAAAGGAAGTGACCAATCAGGAGCTCGCATGATAGGTGCTGAGATCAACATTAAGCGCAACTTATTGAAGGACTCTATACAGGCTTTATCAAAGTTAAACTCAACATCTTTAGCAAGCAGATTACACATTGGTTTTGCTATTTTGCTAAAGTCCTTAATGAAACGCCTGTAAAATCCTGCATGTCCAAGGAAGGACCGGATTTGCCTAACAGTAGTAGGAGGAGGTAGTTTTGCAATTAAGTCAACCTTAGCTTTGTCAACCTCTATCCCCCTACTAGAAACGATATGCCCAAGCACAATGCCCTCACGAACCATGAAATGGCTCTTCTCCCAACTCAGAACAAGGTTTGTCTCACAACATCTCTTAAGTACTTTTGAGAGATTAGAGAGGCAAAAGAAGGACCGAAAACAGAAAAGTCATCCATAAACACTTCCAAATAGTCTCCTATCATATCAGAAAATATAGAAGTCATACATCTTTGGAACGTGCTCGGGGCATTGCATAGGCCAAAAGACATACGCCTAAATGCAAATGTCCCGAATGGACAGGTAAACGTTGTTTTCTCCTGATCCTTGGGGTAAACCGCTATTTGGTTATACCCTGAATAGCCATCTAGGAAGCAGTAAAAACTCTGCCCGGATAATCTCTCTAGAATTTGGTCAATATAAGGCAGAGGGAAGTGGTCTTTCCTAGTCTTGGAATTTAATTTCCTATAGTCTATACAGACTCTCCAACCAGTGGTAGCTCTTGTAGGGACTAGAATACCCTCTTCGTTAGCTAACACTGTTATTCCAGACTTCTTAGGAACCAGTTGAGTAGGGGAAACCCACTCACTATCTGAAATGGGGTAAATGATACTCGCATCCAGTAGTTTCAAAACTTCCTTTTTAACAACTTCCTTCATATTTGGATTCAATTTACGTTGGGCATCTCTAGAAGGATTCACACCTTCCTCTAGGTGAATACGGTGCTGGCAGATTGACGGGTCTATACCCTTTAAATCAGCGACCGACCATCCTATGGCTGTTCTGTGCTCTTTCAAAATAAATAACAACTTACCTTCCTGTTCTAAATTTAATGCAGATGAAATTATAACAGGCAAGGTGTCATTATTACCCAAAAATGCATACTTGAGATTAGCCGGCAGAGGCTTTAACTCAAGTTGCGGCGGAGACTCAAAAGACGTAGGAGAAGGGACACTGGCAATAGACGGAAGTGGCTCAACCCTAGGTCTCCATGGCAATTTTTCTACAGAGGAGGTAGAATCTAAGACAAGATTCACCTCCATGAACGAGTGCTCCAAATCTTGGTCCTCGAACCCAAAGTAGTTAAGACATGTTTCTAACGGGTCCTTGGACAGAAGATACGGTGTAGCTTCCTCTACCACCTTATCTATGATGTCAACAAAAGAACAATCCTCAAAGTTATGAGGTTGATTAGCTGCACTATAAACCTGCAGCCTGGTTTTCATGTTACCAAAAGACACCTTCATAATGCCAGTCCTACAATGAAGGACTGCATTAGCAGTAGCCAGAAGAGGTCGTCCTATTATAACCGGGATTTGGGGCCTAGTAATATCGACAGGCTCCATATCTAGGACGATAAAATCTGCAGGAAAGACAAATGAATCTATCTTAACCAAAACATCCTGCAGTATACCTCTAGGTACCTTAGTGGACCTATCTGCAAATTGAAGAATAGTAGGTGTGGTTTGGAGTGTTCCAAGCTCCATTTTGGCGTAAATTGAATATGGAAGAATATTCACACTTGCGCCAAAATCGACTAACGCTCTATCAATGAAATGACTTCCTAAGAAGCAAGGTATAGTTGGCGTTCCAGGATCTTTTCTCTTTATAGGAGCTTGGAATTGACACACAGCACTTGCTATGTCAACAGGAGCTATAGTTTTAGACAAGTGCACGCGCTCCTTGCGTTGCTGTGTGCACATTTCCTTCAAAAATTTGGCATATGAAGGAATCTGTTTTATGGCATCTAGCAGAGGTAAATTAATATGGACGCTTTTAAACACCTCTAACATATCCGACATGCTAGCCCCTTTCTTCGCTCTCCTCTCAGGAGCAATCAGCGCGGATGGAAATGGGGCTTTTGGCACATACGATGCCAATGGATTGTCTAAAGCTGCGGGAAAGTTATCCCTCGAAGCTTCAGACTCTTTCTCAAATGCAGGTTCTTTCTTTATTTCCCTCTCTTTCTCTCTCTCTATCTCTCTCTCTATCTCTCTCTCTTTCTCCCCCACTCGATTATCTACCACTTTCCCACTCCGCAAGACTGTAACAGCCTTAACTTCCTCATTACAATGTGGGTTCTGAGAAGTGGAACTCTCAGCTACAAAAGCTCCCTTGGGATTGGCAACAGCCTGACTCGGGAATTTCCCTTCCTCTCTGCGACTAAATGAAGCCGCTAGTTGACCCATTTGGGTTTCTAACTTTGAAATAGATTGGGAATGGGAATGAGTGAGTTGTACTGAAGCCTCTAGACTTTTCAGGGTAGCTAGGACTTGTTCCTCAAAACCAGGCGTTCTATGAGGTTGTGGTGGTGGTTGAGTCACAGCTTGACTATGGTACTGGGGTGCAGGTGCTTGAGGAGCACCATAACTGGGGTACTGGGATTGCATCAATGGTGGTCTATAGGGTTGACTGATAGCAGGGTTACTGCTATATGTGGGTCTTGCAGGCTGACTAGGATTGGATCCTCTAGGCTGGCTAGACCACTGGAAATTGGGGTGAGTCTTCCACCCAGGATTATAAGTATTGGAATATGGGTCATTCCTAGGTGGTGCATATCCTTGAGCAGCATTAACCTGCTCTTGGACAAACTCAGGGTACTGGCCTGCCATAGGACAATATGGGGTTTCGTGAGCTGGGTCAGTGCAAATATTGCACACCAAGTTGACAGGTTTCACATGGGCTTTAGAAGATTGCCCTTGTGCCGCGATTAACTGGTCAAGCTTTTGAGACAGAGCCTCAACTTGTTTATTTGCCAAAGCTTGGGTGTCTACATCATAAATACCGCCCTTTTTGGGAGGCGGTTTCTTCACTAGCGCATCGTCACGGTTACCTAAAGACATTGAGGCCATGTGGAACGAATCCTCACTCAACGCTTCAAATAAAGCCCACATTTCATCCTCACCTTTACTTAAAATAGCTCCCCCACAGGCAGATTTCACAGTCTGCGTGTCACCCTCTGTTAAACCTCTAACAAAAGACTCTATGATTTGCCACTTGGGTACATCCTGATGGGGGCATAATCTAAGAAGTTCCTTCATTCTTTCCCAGGCTTCGTGGAAAGATTCCTGTTCATGTTGGACGAAGTTTGTTATACCTCGTCGCATTTGATGAGTTTTACCGACAGAGTAAAATCTGGACAGGAATAACTTTTGAAGCTGTTCCCAAGTAGTGATAGGGACAGGGGTTTGGAGAGTACAAAGTCAGTGTTTGGCCTTATCTTTCAAAGAAAACGGGAATAAGAACAATTTCAGGGATTCTGGATGGAACCCCTGAATTCTAATAGTCGAACAAATCCCTAAGAATTCCTGCAAATGGTCGTATGGGTTCTCTCTATCTAACCCATAGAACGTAGGAAGCATCTGAATCGTAGCATGCTTTATCTCATAGATGAGATTCTCTATGTGTGGGATTTGGATACAGGAGGGTGGATTAAAACTATTGGGCATGAAGTGATCCCTCAGAGTTTTAAGACCTGGTGGTGCTTGAATATTATCCGCTGGTAACATGGCAGTGTGTGCAGATGATTCAGCCATTTCGAATTGATGCAAAGGTACTGACTCACTGGACTGACTTTGAGAAGCCTTAACAGCTTTCAGAGTTCTTTCAATTTCAGAGTCTAAAGGGATTACGTTAAATGACAACGACCTTCTACCCCGCATAAAATAGGTCTCCACAGAAAATCACGGAATTACAATAAACAAATTGTGAGCAATTAATATTGAGCTTTTAATTTGTTATTTTAAGCGCGCGGGAGTGAAGCTCCCAATTCCTGATTTCAGCCACCTGTAGTTAAAGGAGAAAGAATAATGAATAATAAATAATAATTATAATATATAGATATTAACAGTATAAAGAATTTATATTAATTAATATTAACAGTATTAATATTTACTACTTAAATTAAATCCAAATATTCTTTATAAATAAACCGTAACTCCCCGGCAACGGCGCCAAAATTTGATCGACTCAAACGACAAGGGAGATTATTCCTTGTCAGTGATCAAGATTAATAATTTATAAAACCGCGTGACTGATAATCTCAATTCGATTGTGACTAGTGAGCACGGGTGTCGAACCACTGGGAAATGCAGGTTTATATTAAAAAGACTCTTTAGAATCAATTCAAGCGGAAAGAATATTGTCAATTAAATTGGTTGGTGGGAAATGCTCCGATTGGGTCGAAGCGAAAACGCAGTAATTTTAATAAAGCTTAGTAAAAAATGCAGTTAAGTTGGTGGAATGAGCGGAACTTGGGTGAGAAGCCCATTGAATATCAATTATACAATTTATGTTTATAAAATCCTCACTATAGTAATTATGTATGGTGGTTCTTCCAACTACAAGAAGGAAGTCCCAAAAAGATTATGAATACAGGACCGGCAAGTTTATCCTGGAAAAGAATGGAATATCGCTATCCACCTTAAATGAGGAATAAAGCATGCTGGTTTGTATTCATACCAATAAGAACCATTGCATAATTATATAATTGCAATCACAGATGTACAATTATATGATATTATATTTGGCGATAGTGTGCGGTAAAACCTTCACAGCTATGCAATCACATAATACAAATAGAGGGATGTTTATAAAATAGGATTGTAAAATGAATCCAACTTCATCCTCACCCAAGCTTGGAGTATTAGCTACACATCACTGGAGGAGAATATCCTTTATCCAGGACAAGCTTTAAGGGTTCACGGGATGGAAAAAGAAATAAAAGCGGTAATTAAATGACTTAAGAAATAAGGAAAATGGCAGAAATAAATAAAGAAAATGGCGAAAATAAATAAAGAAAAGTGACTGAAGTAAATAAAGAAAAGACTTAAGTAAATAAAGAAAAAGACAGAAAAAGTAAAGAACAGTTCTCAAGTGAGAACTGAGCCATGCATAAAAAGGAAAATAACAGAAACGTAAATTGCAGAAAGTAAAGACTTAATCGGATAGAACAATCCTCAAGTGAGAATTGAGCCAGGCATTGAAAGAAAAAATTGCAGAATTGGAAATTGCTGAAAATTGAAACTACCGAATAAAATGCGAAAATAAACTGTAACTTGAATTAAAATAGCAGAGTAATGATTCAGAGCTTAAGTCATGAACCCTCAAAACGTCGTCGTTACACTTCTATTTATAGAAGGAAAAGGTAAAAGACAACAATGCCCTCAAAATATCTAAAAATATCCTAGAAGCCCGCAGCCGCCTTTGGCTATCGATAGCGAAGGTGCGCTATCGATAGAGGAGCTATCGATAGCGCATCTTGGCTATCGATAGTCAAGGTCAAAGTTTTGACTTTTCTTGCAAAGTTCAACGTCTGCTCTTTTGGTACTTCCCCCGGCTGCTGTGGATCCTTTTCGGACATTCCTTTGATTCGAGATGCTCTTCAGGGTTTCATCGGTGACGACTTTATTTAATATAATCTGCACAAATTTCTTGAAACAGAGATTTAAACCCAATTGTACAGATATTCATATAAAACGCTATTTATTAAACAATTATATATATAAGAGAACATAGTAATACCATAGTTGAATGGTATGATTGTGGTACAATCAGCAGGGTTATAAGGTACAATGATGTTGGTGAACTCTTCTCTATCAAGATGGTGGAAAGGACATCTGTCAATGAGCATAGCCTCAAGATGATCCGCAATATCCACTCACTGCATGATCTAGGTGTAGATATTTCATCTGAGATGGGGACAGATATTCTACTTCATTCCCTACCTGCTAGTTTCAAGCCGTTTATCGTGAACTTTCACACATCTGATGTGAATGCAAATCTCACTCTAACTGACTTGATGAACATACTGGTTAATGCTGAGGAGACCTTGAAAAAGGACTCCAAAGGGAATGCTTTGGAAATTTATGGAGCTTCAACTTCTAAAGCCAAGCCTAAGGGCAAAGGAAAGAAGAAGAAAAAGTCCAACTTTAAACCAAAATGAGGCATAAAGAAGAAAGAAAAAGGAAATTGTTTCCACTGTGGCAAGCCCGGTCATTGGAGGAGAAATTGCAAGGAGTACCTAGCTTCTTTGAAGAATGGTTCTTCTAAAGGTACATCCTATTATTTATTCATTTACTAATTACGAATTAGTATTTTGCTTATGGCATATGATACCTAATTGTATTTTATTGTACAATGTGATTGTATGTAGGAGACAAAGGGAAGCAGAAGGCCAAGTAAGCATCGGGCATACTATGTTTGGAAAGGATCAAGTGCTGCTGCCTTTGACATTAAAGCTTGATTCTTTACTAGTTTATTTATTTTAAAGAACTCTTTTCATAATTGCCAGTTGTAATAAATACTTCTTTTGAAGTTTTATTTTTAGTTTTAAATACTTGGTTTGTTTAAAACAATTATCTATAATATTTGGTATTTTGGATTATCTCTAGCAATTGACTTTAAAAGTTCTTTAATTTTATAAATGCAATGAATAAATACAAATGATAGTGAATATAAGGATTCAACTTAATAGGATTGCATTAATAAATGAATCCTGATTCATTAATTAATATAATCCAATCACCTTATTAATAAGGAGATTAAAGGGGTAATACATAAGATGTATAAATCCTATATTTTAGTACTTCATATCTATTTGAATATTTGAAAGCATTCAAATGATTCAAAAATTATGAATATTTAAAAGGATCAAATGATTCATATAAAGTAAAAACTAAAACAAAATATTAAGAATATTTGGTTGAATCTTATATCACTAATAGACCTTAAAAATGTTAAACGAAAGAGTTTAAAGATTATTTGTAAATTTGAGATATTTCAAATAAACTTTAAAAGTATGTTTTCTTAAATAAAGATTTATTAGAAAACAATGTTTCCATAATAGTTAAGAACTATACCTTAGTAAAAACGTCAAAAGGAGTTTTATGCTATTAAAGGGTTTAATGCATGAAATACCTTGTTTTCAAAAGGACTAGTGGGAGCTATAAAGTCATCAATTATTCTTACGTTTCTCTTTAAATACTAACGTAGTATTAAGAATTCTATAATCTTTATAGGAATTCAAATCTCTTCAAAATACGATATAAAAAGGGATTCCATATGAGCTCAGTATTTGAGAAATACGGAACTCATAATGTACTTAAATCAATATCAACAATGCTACAATACATTGATAGCAGTTATTAATTATTGATTCGGAATAGTGATTCTGAATAGAAACAAGTATATTCTTAAAAGAAGTTTAAGAATGAAATACTTGAATATATAAAGAAATTGTAAAATACCATTTACAAATTGCCTAAAAAAATGTCCAATATACAATGTTTTCTTTTGAGAGCATAGGTCTCATTTACTAATACATCAGAGTTGGCAGCGAATATTAGTTTAATTACTATTATTGAAAATAATAAATTGCAAAAGTGTTTGCATGAATCTTCTTTGCCTTAACACCCATGAGTGTTAGAAGCCTTGTCTTACGAAGACTAATATGTGATACTATAGTGATTGGCTTTAGTGCAAGTGGGAGATTGTTAGAGATATGCCCTAAAACCAATCCTGAAGGGCATATCATATTCATATTATATGATATTAAGAAGGTATAAACTTATCTTATGTGTTTTAACATATATGATAAGGTCCTTGAATAAATGATAGGAGAATATATACATCTCAAATAGTTGAGATAGAAGGAGAATATATACATCTCAAACAGTTGAGATAGAAAGACTGATATTTCTCATATACATTTATTCAAAATAGTTCTTACTCATAGATTTATTAAAGTGGATATTTAATAAACCGATAAGAGTAGCACAGATTTAAACTGACTCCAAATGGGAGGATAGGTAGTCTTTCCTATCAGTGTAGTGACACTAAGGTTAATCTATGGGTATATATTAGAGAATATGTTCACTGAACATGATCTGCAAGAATATCCCCATGGAGATTATGTCAAAAGGGATATTTTTATGTTACGCCCATTGGTAATCCTAAGACCTGAGACACCATAGCTGTCTTATGCATAGGTTACTAGGGTTTGACAATATCTTGTACAGCCTTATCCACAAGGATGTAATCAGTACTTAATTATTGGCCCTAATAAGTTATGTATGAAGATTGATGAGTGTGCAATAAGGAATCATCACTCTCACATTGATGAGAGAGAATGTCAAGATTAGTTTACAAAGATAAGTCTCAACTGAATCTCTGACCAGAGTGATAGGTAAACAGTGAAAAGAGTTTCACTGCACTTACCTTATTGAGATTATATTTTGTGAAACAGATATCAAGGTGTTAAGATAGGGTTTGACAGAATACCATACCTATTATCTTAACAGTGACATTAGGGGATGAAGGATTAAGTAACATGAAGGGTTCGCATAGTTATGCTATTCACCAAACTTAGGGTATGTCATGATATGACGCTAGATGTCACTCATGACCAGCGAAGGCCTATTGATAAAGTGTTATCAACAAAAAGTGTTATCAATAAGGGAAAAATTGAAATTGTTCCAATTGAACCTCAAAATAGAAAGTTTCTATTTTTAGGAGACATCGAGATGTCCATGTCCACTGCTAGGTTGGGGTGAACCCAAGGGGCCACACACAATAGGGTGTCAATGAGTTTCTTGAACTTGTGAGAGGGGAACACTATAATTGTAATGTGTTTGACCTTAATTATTAATGATTAATAAGTTAGTGGTCAAAACATAACCAAGAATAGGGTTGCTCCATATATGGATGGATGGTCATGCTAGCACTAGTAACCAAACACTCCAAAAAGAGGAAAGCTTATAAAAGAAATAGAGGGAACCCTAGGGCCATGTGCATCACTCATCCTAGGGCTCTCTCTCTCTAGCCATCACTCTCCTCTCTCCCTCTCAAAGCTTGCTCTTCTCTCAAGGGTTGTGAAGGACAAGAAGGTTCAAGAAGTTTTACATCCGTGTGGATACCGTTGGAGGTTTCAAACTTTTGAAACTCGCAAAGGAAAGCTACACTAAAGGATTTACAAGTAAGTATGTTCAATCGTTTTTAAATATATGTTCTTGTATGCATAAACTCATGTCCCTCTGCTTGAATAAATCTTAGATTGAATGCGATGATGGATTCTTTAAAAAGAAAATTTTTTTTGTTTTAATCTTCCGCTGCGAATCCTTCTCTGTATGTTTTAATCGCATCCTTTCAAAACCAATGTTCACTTAAATGTCATTTCCATGACTTCTAAGTGATTTCATTTCAAAATTTATGTTAAGTACTCAATTCAAGGTTTTTATTCAAACTCCATTCTCTTTGTTTATTCCAATCCAATTCTCATGAAAAAGGGTTACACAGAATGTCCATGAATTATGCTGACTCTTAAAACAAAATCAAAAGCACAAAAATTAACCCACAAAATGACACATTTTCAAAAATGTCCATACTTTGTTATCTAAAAACTTGATTTTGTCACTTATGTTTTACTCATTGTGCTAGCGATTTATTTTCAAAAAGTTACCATAATTCATCTCTATTATACATCTCTAATCCTTTAATCCTCATCTTTACAGCCTAACTTTAATATTAGGACTCGGTCCTCGTTGCAAGGCATCGTCACATGGTGAGCAAAGATGGATACTCTTCAACCTCAAGCTAAAGCAACCATCAGAAGAATAGGCTTTGGGGACTTCATTGATTCTCTTTGGTATGATCAAATGGATAGGCAGGCTCTCATAGCCTTGTCCGAACTATGGTGGGATACCACCAACACTTTCCATTTTGAGTTTGGGGAGATGACTATGACCCCACTTGACTTCACTATGATCACGAGGATTTCCATTGGAGGGCGTCCTTTGGATTTCTATGAGGATGCAAGCCAAAACTCTGCCTATTTGGATACCTACCTCGGGGCTACTGATTTTGACATTATCAAGAGATCAGTCCACAGGAACACCCTCTTCATTACCTTTAGTGACATGTCTGAGGAGGATGGGCACGACCCTCACCATATTGTACGAGCTTTTCTTTTGTATGTACTGTCTTGTACATTCTTTGCAGGTACAACTGATTTAGCCCCTCTAGGCTTTCTTGCGAGCTTTTAGAACATTGATACAATCTCTCACTACGACTGGGGTGGCGCTGCCTTGGCCATGATGTATAGGACCATGAGTTTTCGGTCTCGAAGAGTCTGTCCTGACTTCGGAGGCATGGGGTTCGTCTGGGAGGTATACGCACTTACTTACGGCATCTCAAACTTCTCTTTTCTTACTTCTGACATCATATCTTTTCCACAAGTATGGGCTTACGAGTACCTCAGCCTGAATCGTCCTACCTTTGTCGCTAGCGACTTAACTTGGCCTATTCTCGCTCGATATGCTCCAAGTCGGAGAGAAAGTGCGGGCTCCCACAGGCATAATTATGCCTACAGCCATTCCATCCTTGCCAGTATGCGTCCTAACATGGTACTCATTTTTTCTTTTTGACACTTTCCGTAATGCTCAAATTTTTCTCTAACGTGTCTTATCTTTAGGTGAAATGGAACCTATGGCAGAATTGGAAGGATACTATGCGGGCTCAGCTTCGCCCCATGGTCGAGATGTCGCATAAAAGGATCCCTATTCGATAGGCCTAGTGGCAGATATTGGTACCTCGGGGAGAGGGTATGTGCTCAGGTCTGTGGATCTTTTTTAACTGCTCGTGTGCCTCATGCACCTTCTCCATCTATGAGGCATGCTAACAGCCTGATAGGCCATGCTTTAGTTGATGCCATGTCTGGTGTGATTGCTGACGCCTTTTATCACCAGCACGAGGATTACCATATGTTCTGTCAGCGATATCTAATACGTCCCTTGGTGTCAAGATTCCTCCCCACTGAGGTATTGAACTTTTTATGACTACCTTATTCCTTTTCTAGCAAAGTGTTTTCTCATATCTCTTCTTTCTATAGGGTCGTCGATCCCATGGTCTTGCTTCTCAAAGCACAGCTACCGCAACTCGAGATGATGACGAGCCTTCCTCTTCCACCCCTCATTTGCCAAATCTTCCCTGGCAGGTGCAGGTTGAAAGAATATGAGCAACTAGGATTCGCAGCGGAAGGAATACAATAAAAATTCTATATAAGATGAATCCTTACTCATAATCAAACAAAGAATCGAACTCAAACATTGGATTATGAATATAAATCAAGAACATGAATTAAACAAATTTAAAAGCAAGCTTACTTGATTTGCCATTGATGAAACCTCGATCGCATCCTAGCTTCAAAGTGTATGAAGCCTCCAAGGTATCCACAAGAACCCAAGATTCCATAAGCTTCTTGGAATGAGCAACCTTTGAACAAACCAAGCTTGAGAGGGAGAGAGTGGAATTCGGCCATGGGAGGAGAGAGCACACTAGGGCCGGCCTCCTCTAAGGAATAATGAAAAACACTCTTCCTTTTTAGGGTTTGGATGGACTAGTGCTAGCATGCATCCTCACCTTATGTATTTATAGATAAATACTAGGGTTTCTAATATTGTGCAACTTAGTCCTCTTTATTTAACACTTAACTAAAGAGACCAAGTAAGTTACATTAATTAGAAACTAAACCCTCTCCTAACTTAAAGAACTCACTTGTGTCCTTATGTGTGTGACCCTTTGGGTTCATCCCAACCTAGCAGTGGACAGGGACATCTCTATATCTCCTAAAATAGAAAGTTTCTATATTTAGGTTCAATTGGAATAATTCCAATTATGCCCTCATTGATAACACTTTATCAATAGGCCTACACTGGTCATGAGTGACATCTAGCAACATATCATGACGTACCCTAGGTGTGGGTGAATAGCGGAACCATATGAACCCTTCATGTTACTTAATCCCTCATCCCCTAATGTCACTGTTAAGATATTTAGGCATGGTTATTAAGTCAAACCATATCTTAACAACTTGTTAAATGTTCCACAAAATATAATTCTCAATAAGATAAACTCATGAAACACTTTTCACAGTTTACCTATCACCATGGCCATGGATTTCACACTGAGAATTATCTTTGTGAACGAACCTCGACATTCTCTCTCATCAAAGATGAAAGTGATGATTCCTTCTTGCGCACTCATTTACCTTCATACATAACCCTACTAGAGCCAATGAGTACCGATTACACCCTTGTGGTTAAGGATGTACGAGATACTATCAAACTCAAGTGACCTATGCATAAGATAACTATGGTGCCTCAGGTCTAAGGATTACCAAATCAATGGTCGTAACAAAAGAATATTCTTTTGACTAATCTC
>JAESVK010032358.1:0-12413 GCA_017140935.1 Hamamelis virginiana | reverse complement strand
CAAACCATACGTGTGCAGTTGCCACTTGGAGATTTCCTAAGCGAACATCTTTTTTGGCACGCCCGGTGGGACTATTAAGGCAAAATATATAATCTTTTTACTATGATGACAAGAAGATCTAAACAAACGGAATCTTCAAATCAAGGTGAGAACAGGCCAGAAGATGGCCTTGAAGCCATTCTTGAAGATCAAAATTTATTACAAAATGAAGAAAACTCGAGGGTTGAAGCTAGTATAGAAAGAGTTAATCTACAGAATACTGATCCAGAAACTCTGTCGCAGTTAGCAGTACAAGTTTCTGAGATATTTCGGCCAATAGTGGCTGAAATTACTCAGCAATTACAGCAAACCATTATAAATACTATGAATAAACAATGTACTTCTATAAATGAAGAGATTTATAATGGTTCACAAAAGAAACAACCTGTTGTCTCGAACCTACCAGGAAATTCATTGTTGGGTATTCCTCCTCAAGTGAATTTAGAACCCGGGGGGTCGGTAGGTACAAGGCCAATTTATGGCCAAAATGAGTATACAAGACCAATTTATGGCCAAAATGAATATATGAGGCCAAAATATGGTCAGAAAGAAAATATAAAGCCAACAAATGGCTTTAATGATATAAGTAAATCAAAGGCAGTGATGAATGCTCAACAAAATGAGTTTATATTTCCTACGTTTGTAGATGTTAATAAACCAAGTAGTAGTTCATCTGAAATGAACAAAATGAATAGTAAATTTCATTATGATGAATTTATTAATCAGCCCATAAAGTTTAGTTATAATGATATTCATAAAAATGTTTCACATCATGGAGATTCAAATCAATTCACAAATCCTTTGTATGATAGTACCAATGAACCCGGGGGGTTGATAGGGAAGAAATCTAATGATTATGAAGGAAACAAAGTGAAACAAAGTCAAAACGAAAACTTTAGGGTGATTCAAAATCAAAATGTTGATACAAACATACCTGGAAATCAACCCATTATGGAAACTAGAAATCAACTTCTTGAATTAATTCAAGAAACGTATGGACCTCTGAATAGAAATATTCAGGTCCCATTATATCGAAAGCCATATCCTGATTGGATTGATAGAACATATGAATTCCTAAGAGGGTATAAAGTCCCGGAATTAGCTCTATTCTCTGGTGAAGGAGAACAATCAACTATAGAGCATATTGGGAGGTTCACTGGACAATGCGGTGAAGCTGGAAACAATGATTTTTTGAAACTTCGATTGTTTTCAAATTCATTAACAGGGAATGCATTTACTTGGTATGTAAATCTCCCACCAGGTTCTATTCAAAATTGGGTACAATTAGAAGAAATGTTTCATACTCAGTTCTTTAGAACTGATCCTGAAGTTTCTATGGCTGATTTAGCCAGACTTAGACAAAAACCTGATGAAAAAGCCTCACAATTTATTCATAGGTTTAAAAAGGCAAAGAATAGATGCAGAATTAGTTTGCCTGAAAATGAATTTGTGAAGTTAGCTCAGAATGGTTTAGTGTTTGAGTTAAGGAAAAAATTCGATGGAATAGAATTCAGGGATCTCATGGAATTAACTACCAAAGTGTCAAGGTATGAAACTTTGTTAAAAGAAGAATATCAAAGACAAAATTCATCTTTTAAGAGTTATTACTACGACCCAAATTATGAAGTAGATGCCGCTGAAATAATCGGCAAATCACCATTCACTTGTGATGCATTAATAAAAATAGATAGTAAAACAAGTTATCAGGCAAAGAAGAATGCTTCGAATGAAGGTTCGAGGCAATATTCTTTTGATATATCAAAAGTAGATTCTATTTTTGATCATATGTTGAATGGTCAATTCATAAAGTTGCCTAAAGGACATAAAATTCCAAGTTTTGAAGAGATAGGAAATAAAGAATATTGCAAATGGCATAATTCTTGGAGACATTCAACAAGTAATTGTATTGTATTTAGAAATGTAATACAAGAACAAATTCAAAAAGGGAATTTAAAGTTCCCTGACAAAGGTGATGAATCTATGGGTATTGATAATAACCCATTCCCTTCAATTCAAGAAGTTGAAGTCGAATTCCATGATGTTCATTTCCCAATTAAAAGACATACAGATCAAAGAGAGAAAAGTCATCAAAATGTCCATAATTGGAAAACATTATTGTTTGGAATTGACAAAATTACTTTTATTCGATTCATGTTACAGGAAAGTCGAATTGAAGAAGATATTGAGTCTATTCATTCAGAAGAAAATGAAAGTGAATTTACTCTGGAAGATTCACAGACTGGAATGAAAGAATCATTTGTTGAGATGCATAATGCTGAATTTCCTACTTGGAAGAATAAGAAGAGACTGATTCATAATCCAGAATCTAAGAGTTTGATAATCAGATCCAAAGCAGAAACAGAAACAGAATTACCAATGTTTGAAGATCCTTTAATGTCAACTGCTTCGAAGCCAGATCAAGAGATCCTCAAACAATTATGTTCTAAATGTGGTGAGGAGTATGTTAAAGCGGCTGAAAAAGATAATTCATATACTGGGAAGGTAGATCATTTTGTGAAGCCATGGGAGAAAGGTAAAGGAAAAATAAGTTATCCTAAACCTCCATATGTTAATCATCCACATCATAAATTCTCTTATGGACCTTTTTATCCACCTAAGAATTATCAAAAGAATTTTCAGTACTTTAGGCCTGGTTATGTTAACAAACCAAATTTTAATCAACAAAATTTTGGTTTGAAAAACAATAATCAGTTTCATAAACCAAAAGTGCCAAATCCTAACCAGCCTAATTTTAAAGGATGTGCTCTAGACCATAGAAAGAATGCAGGTGTTTTTACAGGAGAAAGGCCAACTTCGAGTCAACAAGGAAAGTCGAAGCTAGTTATTCCACCAAAGGTGCCTATCGACAATTGGTATGTTTTAAGACATCCAAAAAACCAAGAGTTGGAATACAAGCCATTTATGTCCAAGACTCAGAAAAGAAGACTGCAACGAAGGTATGCCAAAATGCAAGAGAATATTAATATAAATATTCAGAAAAATGTAGATTCTTCAAAGCCCAATCCAAGGTTCGAAAGGAAGACTATGAAAGATGAAAATGAGAAGCATATGACATTGGTCGATGAGAACAAATTATCCTCGATCATTGAGCAATGCAGAGAGGCAATGGAAATTGATGAAGAAAATCCAAACGATGTTCAAACGGATACTTCAAAGGAAATCAATTTTCCTGAAGATCAAGAATTTGATCTGATGATAGAGGAAGCAAATGTTAATATGGCCTTTACTTTGCCAACATCTTTCGAAGCAAAACCAGGGCAAAGCAATTGTATTGATGGAGATGTTGAAGACACTCAAGGTTTCTGTCCTGAGATCGTGGAATCTGAAGTTGAGCTTCAAGCCAATGGTAAAGTTTACAAATTTGTAAAACCAACTTCTCAGATGACTAAACATCTAAAACCCCTATATGTAAAGGCATATATTAATGGTTGTCCACTAAACAGAATTTTAGTAGATAATGGAGCAGCCGTTAATATAATGCCTATTACTACTTTGAAAAAACTCAATTTAGAAGAAACTAAGTTGCTCCCAACAGAAGTTGTAATTTCTGGATTTGCGGGAAGTAAAAAGAAAGCAAAGGGGATATTGCCTGTTGAATTAACTGTTGGTTCGAAGGCTACAATGACTGCATTTTTTGTTGTTGAAGGAAATTCAAATTATAATGCATTATTAGGTAGAGATTGGATACATGCTAACAAATGTATTCCATCTTCAATGCATCAGCAACTAATTCTTTTGAATGAAAATGCAGAATTTGAGATGGTGGAAGCTGATCGAAAACCATTCAATGTAGCTTCAAACGTAATGGAAGCCAGGCTTTATGAAGAGCCCATTGGTCCGGTTGATCTAAGTAAAATTCTTTCAGTTAACGAAGACAAAATTTGGGAAGATGCACTTTGCCAATTTGTAGGACCAGCAAGTGGTCCGGAAAAAATGGATGATGAATCAAATGTCTAATTTCTCTGAGAAATTAGAAACTGAGGCTGTCTATGCGGCCTTAGAAAAAGTGGCTGTACAAGCCATTCATTCGAAGCTTTTGGATGAAGAATTAATTCATGCAGGATGGAATGAAGGTATTCTGGAAGATGAACATGATCAGTCAAAGGTTGTATTTGATAATGATGTTTCTCTAGTTTCTGAACAATCTTTAAATTTAAAGTTGCAAAATATTGATACTTTAGTAGAAGTTAATTTAGATAGTGTTTCTAGTTCGAAGACTGTTTTTATTAGTAATTTATTAGATGATTCAACTAAAGAGAAGCTTATATCTGTGTTGAGAGAATACAAAGATTGCTTTGCATGGGACTACCATGAAATGCCTGGTTTAGACAGATCTTTGGTTGAGCACAAGTTGCCAATAAAGGAAGGCTTCAAACCATTCAAGCAGGAATCTCGAAGACTTGCTCCGAAGGTCAACCCAAAGATTAAAGAAGAAATTGAAAGATTGTTGAAAGCAGGTTTTATCCGAACAGCCAGGTATGTTGAATAGGTTTCTAATATAGTTCCTGTGATTAAAAAGAATGGTAAATTGAGAGTTTGTATTGATTTTAGAAATCTTAATTTGGCCACTCCAAAGGATGAATATCCGATGCCTATTGTGGATTTATTAATAGATGAAGTAGCTGGACATCAAATAATGTCATTTATGGATGGACATTCAGGATATAATCAAATATATATTGCTGAAGAAGATGTCCATAAAACTGCATTCCGATGTCCTGGCAGTATTGGTACTTTTGAATGGATCGTAATGCCTTTTGGTTCGAAGAATGCAGGAGCTACTTATCAAAGAGCTATGAATGCTATTTTTCATGATATGATAGGTGATTTTCTAGAATGTTATATTGATGATATAGCCATTAAATTAAACAATATAGAAAATCATCTAGAATATTTGGAAAGGGTATTTAAAAGAATGAGACTTTACAAGTTGAAGATGAATCCACAAAAATGTGCCTTTGGTGTTAGTGCTGGGAATTTCCTAGGCTATTTAGTGCACAAAAAAGGCATTGAAGTAGACTCAAATAAAGCAAGAGCAATTATTAATGCAAAACCTCCCTCTAATAAAAAAGAGTTGCAAAGGTTTTTAGGGCAATTAAATTTCCTTCGAAGGTTCATTTCAAATGCTGCAGGAAAAACCAGAGTGTTCTCTTCACTATTGAAGCTGCGAAATGAAGATGAATACAACTGGAATGAGGAGCATCAGAAGGCATTCGAAGCAATCAAGACTTATCTGATTAATCCACCTATTTTGATGCCACCAAGGTTGGATAAACCTTTGAAGTTATATATTTCAGCAGCTGAAGAATCTATTGGCTGTCTTTTGGCTCAAGATAATAATGAATTCAGAGAACAAGCCATTTATTACTTGAGTAGGGCATTGAATTGTATTGAATGCAGATATTCTTCAATTGAAAAGTTGTGCCTTACATTGTATTTTGCTGCAATGAAACTCAGATATTATTTGCTTCCAAGGAATGTAATTGTCCTATCAAAATTCAATTTGATAAAATATATTTTATCTAGACCTTTGCTTAATAATAGAATCGGAAAATGGATTCTAGCATTAACAGAATTTACTTTTGTTTATATGCCTCAAAAAGCTGTGAAAGGTCAAGCCTTAGCAGACTTTTTGGCTGATCATCCATGCCTTGATATAAAACAAGAAGAGTTTGATTCTTTTAGTATTGGTTTTGCTCCATGGAGAATGTGGTTTGATGGTTCGAAGACAAACCAATATTCTGGGATTGGAGTTGTTATTGAATCTCCTAAGGGAATTAAGACTAAGTTTAGTCTTAGACTTGAATACAATGGAACCAATAATCAAGCTGAATATGAAGCTTTAGTGTTTGGTTTAGAAATACTAAAAGAATGGAAAGCTGAAATGATTGAAGTTATGGGAGATTCTCAATTAATTGTAAACCAAGTGAAAGGAGAATATAAATGCTTAAGCCCCATTTTAATTCCTTATTACTTGAGTGCTGTACATTTGTTATGTAACTTTGATGATGCAGTCATTGATTACATACCAAGATTTATGAATGAAGAAGCTAACAGTTTAGCCCAAATTGCTTCGGGTTTTAAAGAAAATCCTTGGGAAGAAGAAATTTGTTTCGAAAATAAAAAGAAAATATTACCTTCTTTGTTGGATAGAGGTTTACCGCTGGAGGTAAATGAAGTTCAAATTGTTAAGAAAGATTGGAAAACTCCAATAATAAATTTTCTTTCTAGCCCAAATGCTGAATCAACAAGGGCAACAAGGCTTAAAGCCATTAAGTATATTTTATATGATGATATATTATATAAAAAAGGAGCTGATGGTTTGTTACTTAGATGCCCAAGTTTAAAAGAATCCATGAAAATAATGGATGAAGTCCATGAAGGAATTTGTGGTGCACACCAACCTGGTATTAAAATGAGATGGTTGATTCGAAGACATGGGTTTTATTGGCCTACAATTCTCAAAGATTGCATTGAATATGCTAAAGGTTGTCAAGCTTGCCAAAAACATGGAAATTTACATCATAGGCCGGCAATTGAATTAAATTCCATTATCAAACCATGGCCATTTAGAGGTTGGGCAATGGATTTGATAGGAAATATATTTCCTCCTTCATCCAAACAACATTCTTTTATTATTGTTGCAACTGATTATTTTACAAAATGGGTTGAAGCAAAACCTATGGTTTCAATAAATCAGTGTGATATTATAAATTTCATAAAAGAAATAATGAGTAGGTTTGGAATTCCTCAAACCATAACTGCAGATCAAGGCAGTGTATTTGTGGGAAGTGAAGTCAAAAATTTTGTTGATCAATATGGAATTACCTTGATTCATTCAACTCCTTATTATGCCCAGGCTAATGGTCAAGCTGAATCTTCGAATAAAACTATCAAACAAACTATGCAGAAGATGATTGAAGATAACCCAAGGGAATGGCATGAATTGTTGATAGAAGTTTTGTGGGCTTATAGAACTTCGAAACGTTCTAGTACTGGAACAACCCCATATGCATTGACATATGGACATGATGCAGTACTCCCAATGGAAATAAATGTGAATTCATTAAGAGTAGCCAAACAACATCAAATGTCTTTTGAAGATTACCATCAATCCATGTATATGGAACTTGAGAACATTGATGAAGAAAGAGTAGATGCACTTAATCAAATTCAAATTCAAAAGAAAAAGGCTACAAGGGCTTATAACAAAAGGGTTAAAATCAAAACCTTTGCAGAAGGTGATTTGGTATGGAGAACTATTTTACCAATTAGTTTGAAAGATCAAAAATTTGGGAAATGGTCACCAAATTGGGAAGGACCATTTCAAATACATCGAGTTTTAAAAGGAGGTGCATACCATTTAAGAGGAATGAATGGGTATGTACACAATAAGAAAATTAATGGAAGATTCTTAAAGGAATACTTTCCAACAATATGGGAGAATAGAAACATGTAATATACACAAAAGAAAATATATTCATAAAGGATCGAAGCAAATGTTTACATAAGAGTAATTGTGAAATTGTTTCAAATACATCCTTTTTTCTAGAAAAATTGCAAAGATTTCTTGAAACTCTCCCAATCATCACTGTTGCTATCCAGATATTGCATGAGTCCTTTTTTCTTTCTGGCAATTTGTGGATTATTGTCAACATGAAACTTCAATTTTTCTTTCGTTGGAAGAGCTTCAGTTTTCAAAGCCAGAAGTTTCTTTTGGTTTGAAGTCCTCTCAATCTGAAGGTCCTGCAGTTCCTTTTGAAGAGCTTCAATTTTCGAATCAATCTGATGAATAGTCTGATCTATTTCTTTCTGAGAATCCAGATTGGTCTTCAATGTGTTAGAGAAAAGGTGCATTTCTTCTAGAGTCACATTGCACTGAGCCAGGTCATTCCTTATCTCTTCATGCTTCTTTATAAGAGTGATCATATGAGTGATCAGATATTTCAGATTAGTAGGAGACCCTGGAGATGCATTCTGTAAATCTTGAAGAAGATCATTGCATTGTGCTAACACTTCATCTCAAAGCTCAGTCTGGTTCAAGTCATTTAAAGAAATAGCAGAACATTTTTGAAACAGAGATTTGGTTTTAGCTGAATAGGAATGAATAGTTAGAATTTCCACTGGTTCATCCTCAGGAGTTTGAACAGCAGAAGCAGCTAATTTAACCAATTCCAAAGTATCATCAGTATCCGAAAAGTATGCATCAGAAGGAGGAATATCCACTTGACTGCTAGGAATAGATGCAGGTACTTCTTCTTCTTGACTTTTTGTCTACAGGAAAGAAATTGAATGTTATTTAAGAAGTTTTACCAAAAGTTGATATAATGTTAAATTAAAAAAAAATATATATATATATTTACCTCAGTTGAAGCTTCACAAGTTAATAACTTGATAGGAGGACTCATTTGAGTATCTTGAGAAGTTGAAGAAGAGGGGATTTTTTCCAAACCTCTGAATTTAACAGGTGTTGCTGACTGTATCAATAAATCAAAGGTAAATATTTGATTTTTATATTTTGGTAATCATATATACATGAGGTATGTAAACTCACGAAAATGGCAGTAGCTTGAAGAGCTTCATAATACTCTGGAGGCAATGCCTCGAAATGTGAAGCCATTTTCTGAAGCAGCTCGTGTATCTGAAATATGAAAATATTAATAAATTGAATAAAATTAATACAATAAATTTTGTTCAATGAACTTGTATTTTTTACCTCTGGGGATACCGAGGGAGTAGCATGAGTTGAAGAAGGAACTTCTGAAGGTGCAGAAATCTAAAAAAAGAAAAAAAAGACAATTGGAATAAAATGTCTTAGACGGATATTGGCAGAATTTAAAGTAAATATGAAAATTTACTTGAAAATTGGCAATATAGCCAGAAGTATCCATCATTGCCAGAGGAATTGGAGATAAAATTTCACTTGAAGGATCTTTCTCTTCTTCAACCAGTTTTTGTCTTTTTAATTGTTTCTTTTCTTTTTTCTTCTCTGCTTTGGCTTCATAGAAGGCTACTTTAGCCTCTAATTCTGCCATTCTTTCTTTTTCCTTCCTTATTTCTTTTTCTTTTTTCTTCTCTTCTTTTCTTTTTCTTTTTCTCTCTTGTCGAGTCAAATCCTCTTCAGGATCAGTAACAGGATTGGGAATTTCTTGAGAAACAGCAGTGTGCTTTAGAAGTTGAGAAGGACTGTGAAGGGCTTTAGTCCTTTGCTCAAGGAAGAGGTCAGGATACAATTTCTTTTTTCCTTTCTCAACTGTGGCAACAGAAAAAGCTTGAGATGCAGACACAGCTGGAAGATCTTGGATCGAAGCTTTTCTTCTCTGTATCAATTGTGGAGCCTCTTCTGTTTCTTTCTCACTTTCTTCATCACTAATTACTATCTCAGTTGGATCACTGATGATAGTTTTTTGTCTTGATTGACTCAGAAGTCTCTGACCTGCATTTACAATAATATTATTAATAAACTCTTTTAGTTTGAATAAAATGTATGCATCATTAAATACTTACTTTTTCTCTTGCTGGGAGAAACTTGTTCAGTATATTTTACTTACTTCTCTTTTTTCACTGTCTTTATCGGAACTTGAGTTGAAAGTAAAGAAGCAGTCTTGTCAGAAGTTCCCACATCAACTAAAGTAGTTGAACGAAGTTCGAATGGGAACAAAACTTGTGCTAGATTGGGAATATCAAAGCCACCATATGCTTGCTGCCAGTTGGTCTCCCACCAAGTCTCAAAATAATTCTCAGTAATATTTGATTTGCCAAATTGGAAGAAATGAAAACTATTTTTTGACTTGAGATAAAAAGTTTGGATGCTTTGGATTTGTTCAGTGGATTTAAAAGTTACTCTCTGAGAAGCAACTGGATTGAATGAACTGACATATGGAAGGGGAATGGCTTGAAGAAGACCAAATTGCCTTGCAAAAAGATTAGGCAGGTATGGTTCAATTTGGGATTCAAAAAATTGTGTTCTGCCCCTTGTAGCAAAAGAAGAAACAACAAGGTCTCTACTGATCAGAAAGCTGGCCCAAGAATTTGTCATATATGAGGGGTAAGTCTCTTGGTGTTGAATATTTTTAATCTTTTTTATCCATTGAGGCCCAACTTTTGGATTGAAGAATGGTTGAAAGAAAGAAGCATTCCTTCGAAGATCCAGATTAAGAAAAAAATTTAAATATTGTTCAAAAGAAAAAGAAGGAACACTTTCAGTCATTATCATTCTCTCACCAAAGTTAACAAAAGTTTGTTCTTTCAAATCAAATAAGTTGGGCCGAATTTCAGGAAAGTATGCATATAGCCAAAATTGCAAAATCCAAAAGGGACCCCCCATTTGATAAGACAATTTCTTAGAATGCATTTCTTGGCATCTTTTGTAGAGATTGGCCAAAAGAAAAGGAGCTAAAGCAAGGGTATGTTTCGAAGACAAAGCCTTGGCCAAATAAAGAAATTCCAGAGTAATTCTTTGGGAAGAAGAACAAATCAGGAATCTGTTGATCCAAAAAAGAAGAAAAGAAATATATTCCTGCTTTGAAAATTTCTTCGAATCATTTTTCATTTCAGCCTTGATAAAAGCAGAATAGCTAAGGTCTTTGCTTTGAGGAAAATTATAAGTTGAAGTTTGACCTTCAGCCAAAAAGGTAGTAATTTCAGATCCAAAAGGAAAAACACTTGTAATTTCACAAATGTCCATGATTGTTGGAGACATGGGACCACATGGAAAGTGAAAACAGTTAAAGGTAGGGGACCAAAAACATAAAGCAGCCGCGAGAAGCTTACCATTGCATTGGAAGCCTCTAGTAGATAAAGCGATGGCATCATGGATTCCTATTTCATGTCATTCTTGTTCCTTGAAGCTTTTGGCTCGTTCCACCCAAACATTCCAACCGGTTTCTATTTTGGGCCAGTGTCTAATGGGTCTTCCATCCCATTCAAGCTTCTTACTTTGTTGAAGCAAAGTTTGTTGTCCTTTGGGGAATGGAAAGTGAGGGGTAAAATCTTTGTGAATCTCTTTTTTGAAAGATGGCCCTAAAACTGTATAGTTAGCATTGGATGAATGAGGGTTTAAGATGTGAGGATAAACATCTTCGGATCGATATTTTAGGGTTTCGTTAAAAAGCTGTGATAACGCAAGGGAAGAAGATGGTTCCACAGTCGCAGGTGTAGAAGAAGAAGCTGCCATTGAAGGTTCAATGCAAGGTTGACAATATGGAAACAGTGAAAATTGAAGAACTCGGTTCGCAGTCCTTTAAAGGTAAAAACGATAATGACGCAGCAGAACTGAAAAGACGTGAAGCTATCACATCAATTCGAAACTCTTTAAAAAACAGAGGATTTCTCTTGATGCGGGGGGTATGTTTACTATTAAAATAACCGCCCAATGAAATCTGGGCACGTGGCAAATATTTTTAATAAGAGAATAGTTGCAGCTCTTTAAGCCAATAAGGAAAAGCATATAATGAAGTGCTTTGTACTATATTAATATACCAAAGTAACTGCTTATAACCGCCAGTTTAGTGGTGAGTTGTCAATTTAAAAATCGAATAGCAGTTATCAGATCATGGATTTTAAATAAGAGACATTCAAATCGTTCAAATAGAAGATCAGCAATGCTGTTGGGCAGGTGTCGATCTATAATTGGTGCGAAGACAGTTAAGCAGTTTTTCTTTCAAGCCAATCACATTGAAGCAAAGTTTTCTCACGAAGCAAGATGTGAAGATTTCAATTGGATCATAGACGCTTATGACACTTGTCAACACCTTATTGGACATGGGTGGAAAGCGGTTACCTCTCAAGTCTATAAATAGAGGAAGGACTCTCCATGCAAATGGTCCACGACCTCACAAGACACACGTCTTTATGCATATCTCTTATTTATCTCTCCCCACCTCAATGTATCTCTTAACTTAGAATTTCTTTTCTCATCCCATACTCTCTTTCCCTTCGTCTAAGATCTCTCTCCCTTATCTCTTCTATCCTCTTCGTCTAAGATCTCTCTCCCTCTATCTTCTATCCTCTTCTGTCTGATTGCTTCGAAGGACTTTAACAGAAGTGTATAATTGCTGTACCAGAAATGGAGGTAATAATATGATTATGTGGTTTCTTCGAAATATTTTATTTATTGCTTTACTTGTTACATTTCGAGTCATTTACAATTATTTTGCCTTATTTGATTAATTAAAAGTCCTCTTCATTGAGGCGAAACCGAATTCTCACAATTGCCTGATTATAATATTTTGGCTCGATTAACTTCGAACCAATCTTTTACCTTGAAACGGTGTAAGGTCAACCTTTCTGGCACGCCCCCCACTTCAAACCATACGTGTGCAGTTGCCACTTGGAGATTTCCTAAGCGAACA
>JAESVK010032336.1:0-10444 GCA_017140935.1 Hamamelis virginiana | reverse complement strand
AGAACATAGTAATACCATAGTTGAATGGTATGATTGTGGTACAATCACACTCCCCAACTTAGGTTTTGCTAGTCTCTTAGCAAAAGGCTAAACCTTTAAAACTAGAATTTGAAAAGCCACTTTCGCAGGGAAACGCGATTGCATTTAGCGTATGCAACAAGCCTTTTAAACCACTAAGTTACCCTTCGTGGACGAGTGTAGTCTCGTGAGAGTTTGCAGAAATGATACTCACAAACATGAATGAATAAATGAATTGTTTAGAAAGAATTTTAACAATATACTATGTACACAGTAGGAGTTTTATCCACAGATATATCACTATTCATAATTGAACATTTATAATACAAGAAATGCTATCTTTAACAGGAAATTAGCAAGTATTCAATGTGTAGTGAGGATGAACTTTGATAAAATCAAAATACTGAAATAAGAGTACGAGAATTAACCCATAATTAGTTTCAACTTCAAAATCCTCACTGATGGTCACTCGCAAAAGATGTTCACTCTGAAAAGGTTAGTAACCCAAAGTTCCCAAATGGAAATATACAAGTATAAAACTTATACATTAAGCTCTAATTTAACGACCAAAGAGAGATAAAATAACAAAGTTATATATGCAGAGATGCAATTCATACATAAATAAAACTTAAATAAACAAGTAATCACAAGAGAATAATGCACAATATTTTTAAAATCAAAAAGGTCTTTATAGGCTTGTAATAATTTTGGTTGTAACAGAAAGAGTTGAAGACTGCAAAATTAGGATGGTTGTAATTTGTTCAGGTTACTACCCTAACCATCCTAAATACCTAAGCTAACCCAGACACAACTTAGAAAGTTTTAACCAAAAAGAAACAAAGAATTTTTCAAAAAGAAACAACTGTCCAAGCTCAACACTGAGCATCCTCTCTCATCACTGCTCATCCCCAGGTGGGATGTCGAATCTCGGATCGGGCTGTGGCTCATAGAATAACGCACGGTCGGCCTCAGAAATCGGCTCGCCGTCTATACGATGCCACATAACCCGGAGCTGCGCAGAGTGCCTCTCCATCATAGCTGACTGTCTCTCGAGCTGGGCTGTCTGCCTATCAAGCTGAGCTGACTGCCTCTGCTGGATGTGCATCATAGACCTCAGTCCCTCCAGGACATTATGAAACAAACCCTGGGAGCTGGCAGATGGCATGTCTGGCATAGGAGGAGCAGCTGGAGTCGGAGCTGGAGCTGGAGCTGGAGTAGGAGTAGGCTCTGATGGACCGGCGGTCTCAACACGTGGCCTCTTCGGCCGAGCTGCTATACTCCGAGCTAAAGTAGTAGGGGTGATAGGACCCTCGCCCCATCGCAGTGGCTCATCAGAGACAACACCCGCACCCAATGCAAAAGCTGTAATCATCTGGGGGTACGGCATGTTGCTCCGTGGCTGTGTGGCAATGAACGTGCGAATCTCGCTGAAGATCAACGCTGCGATATCAATGGGGTGGTCACTCAAAAACCCCAGCAGTAGCCGCACAGACTCCACTGGGATCTGCGAATCAGTGCCTCTCGCCCGAAGGTTGCAGTAGAGCAGCTTGTTCATAGCTGCGTATGATGGATGCATGTTCCCGGTCGTAAAGTACATGCCGTCAAATAAATCCCGGTCCACGCATACTGCATCAGCACACTGACTCTCTGTCAGCTCTAAGTAGGTGCTCTCTGCCTCTGAAGATGACGGACGCTCGCACCCCAGATAGGTAGCGATGTAGTCTGTAGTGAATCTGACAGTGCGGCCTCCAACCTCGGCCTGGAGTGTCTCGGGCTGATCCTCTGCTGTGTGTGCTGTGGTATAGAACTGTCGCACCACACTGGCCATATATCCTCCACCCTTCCTCAGCCAGGTGCTGAGGTGTCTGTCCTGGAGGGTCTCTACCAGTAAGCCCTCGTATCTGAAGGCCTTCGGATCCACATATCTCTCGACGTTGAAGTTCCTCGCCGAGAGGATCACTGGCCATGGTCTCGCAGCTCGCCGAGTCGGTACTCTCCTCGACCCGGTCTCAGTCTCAGCATAGCTCTCGAACTCGCGCGGCATGCGCGGCTCTCCAGTCTCACCGATGTCTGGCTGCTCAAATATGTACTCCTCCTCCACAAACTGTGAACCAGATGGAGGAGCACTATCTCGTGGCTGCTGGGCAGACGACTGACCTCTGGCAGAAGGTCTCTGAACTGGTGAAGGCTGCCACTCGGACTCAGAATCATCAGACGAATCTGGCTGTGTGCGCTGGGCCTTGCCCCGCCCAGAATCTGAAGACCTCCTCGGTCTCGGCTGTGCCGGCTCCTGAAAGGCTACGCCCTTCCTGCCGGTGGTCTTTTGGCGTACCATAGCTCTGTACAATTTTTTTACAACCACACGGCAGCAGATAGGAACATAATCAGCAGTAGAATATTTTCAGAGATACTTGAATATATATATTTTTTTTCAATAATAACAAAACACAAAACACAGCCAGTTGATATCCCATATGATAATTTTTAATTCCCATCTCAAACTTCAGGACTTGCCTAACATCCAGGCTTTTTTTTTTTTATAACTCTTTTAATCGCATGCACCGATGCATGCATGCCCATGCATGGCCATGCATAGCCTAACGTCCAGGCTTAACCACAATTTCACAACTCCACAACTCCACAAAGCAGTGTAACAAGTGTACAAGGACAAGTTTCATATTATCTAAACTCAAAAACCTAACACACTATTCTAACTTTTTACATGCAATAATCACGTACACTAAGTCATGCTATGACATATTACACAAAACTAAGCCATTTTAAGAAAAATTCGAAATTTTAAAGAAAGGTGTGGGCACTTACGAAGTGTAGAAGATGAAGAATAATCCGGACCAACTATCCTTGCCAAAAATGCGACTCAAGTGAAAATGGGTGACCGAATGAGATGGAGCAAACGCGAAATCTGATCGATCAGAAATGTGCTAAACGGCGCGAGGATCGCTATGGAATCGATCTTGCGCGAAATGGAGGGCTGGGGTGGTCGGAAAGTGAGCTTGAAGGTGGAGGAACACGGCGGCAATGGAGTTTTCAGGTGGAGAGGTGGTGAAATGCGAAAAGTTTCAAGCGGGAAAAGCACTTATTCAGGCCAGGATCGCGATCTCTATCGATAGCGATAGCCCGCTATCGATAGCCAACATGCACTGTCCCGCGGCTATATTTTTTTTGAAATTTTAATATCTTCTATCGATAGCGCAAATGCGGCTATCGATAGTGATGGTCAAAATTTGACTTTTTCAAAAAATTGGCTTATTTTGACTAAATTTTCATAGTAACTTACTCTTTACACAACTAAATACATAAAAGACACCACGTTACCCATGGCTTGCTAAGTTATCGAAAAAATTGGCAACTTTTCGGCTCAAAATTGGGTACTACGGGGGTCCTAAATTCTAACAAAAATTAACACGGCTCAAAAACTCGAAGGAAATGGCCTTAAATCATTTTTCAAAAATGTGCACAATATTCTCAATTGATTAACAAGATATTTGCATTCTAGTATACACATGAATTGAACATTTTTTGCAAGATATAACAAGAAAGCATTAGCCACAGACTATTCTGAAATGATGAATATTTAAGTCCCAAGAAATGATCGATTGGTTCAAAATTTGCTTTAATTATCACAAGTCTCCACTTTATAACAGGTTTTTATCCAATACTCAAATTGCCAAGTATAAAGATTTAAACCAAGTTCGTGCATGTGCAAGATTGAATACAGGCTAATCACAGTAAAGTTATCATTTAATGTATAGAAAATAGGCAACTAGAATTGATATAAATGAAAGAATAAACTCACATTGTAACACATGTTTATTTATCAAATTCTATACAAATAATCTTTAAATAAATCACACTAGGTTAACATGTATACAAGAATGCTAAATAATAATAATAATTTATTATGTATATACAAATTAATTGAACCAATAAATAAATTAATCATATACTAATGCATATATACATTAAAAGAATATACAAACCCTCCCCAACTAGAAGTAAACATTGTCCTCAATGTTTGACAGAATGTTACAACTAGACAAGTGTGTAAGAACAAGGGAATGGGTGGGTGGGACTAAGTTTAACGTCTTTAGCTAGACGTGAAATTCCTCATAAGTCAAACTGGTAGGTTGGGTCTTCCAAACTGACAGACTCAATTACCAAACCATCCTGAATGCCCTCACTAACGGTAATACCCTCGATAAAAGGCTTAAGCCTTTGTCCATTCACAAAGAAGGACACACCAGTACGAGGATTTTGAATTTCTACAGCACCGTGAGGAGTAACCCTAGTTACTACAAAAGGTCCATCCCAACGAGATCGAAGCTTACCAGGAAATAGCCTTAATTTAGAGTTAAACAGCCACACCTTCTGATTTGGTTCAAAAGATTTTCTATTGATGTGTCTGTCATGAAACTCTTTCATTTTGGCTTTAGCAATTTTGGAATTCTCGTAAGCCTCATTCCTAATCTCTTCGAGCTCATTTAACTGAAGCTTGCGGTGAGAACCCGCTTCTTTCATTTCAAAGTTAAATTTCCTAATGGCCCAAAGTGCTTTATGCTCTAACTCGACCGGGAGATGACACGGTTTGCCATAGACTAAACGGTACGGAGACATACCAATAGGGGTTTTAAAAGCAGTCCTATAGGCCCACAATGCGTCAGTTAAACGCAATGACCAATCCTTTCGATCAGGCCTGACAGTTTTTTCTAGAATATGCTTAATTTCCCTATTTGAAACCTCCACTTGCCCGCTAGTCTGAGGATGGTATGGGGTTGCAACCTTGTGAGTAATAGAATATTTAGCTACGAGAGTTGCAAAGGGTCGATTATTAAAATGTGACCCTCCATCACTGATGATGGCCCTTGGAAACCCAAACCTAGAGAAAATGTTCTCTTGGAGGAAGTTCAATACCACCTTGTGGTCATTGGTCCTAGTGGCTATGGCTTCTACCCATTTAGACACATAATCGACAGCCACTAGTATGTATTCAAACCCATGCGAAATAGGAAAAGGTCCCATGAAGTCGATGCCCCAAACATCGAAAATTTCGACGATCAAGATAGGGTTAAGAGGCATCATATCTCTTCTAGACACAGAACCCATTCTTTGGCAATTTTGGCAGGACTTACAGAAGTCCAATGCATCTTTGAATAGTGTGGGCCAGAAAAACCCACACTGCAAAACTTTAGCGGCAGTCTTTTATCCGCTAAAGTGTCCTCCACATGCTAGAGTGTGGCAGAACTTCAAAACGTCTTGCATTTCACCCTCTGGAATACACCTAAGTATGACCTGGTCAGCACAGTACTTAAACAGGAGAGGATCTTCCCAATAATAAAATTTTATTTGCGAAAAGAACCGATCCTTCTCTTGTTTCGACCAAAGAGATGGTACAAGGCCTGTGGCATGATAATTCACTATATGAACATACCAGGGTAAGGTAGAATGAGTGACGGCAAAAAGCTGCTCATCAGGGAAAGAATCCCTAATAGGCGTGGGGTCACTCTCTTCTTCAACTACTATCCTAGAGAGGTGGTCAGCAACGACATTCTCAGACCCTTTCTTATCCCTAATCTCAAAGTCAAATTCTTGTAATAAGAGAATCCACCTAATCAGCTTAGGCTTTGTCTCTTTTTTAGAGAGCAGGTACCGCAAGGCGGCATGGTCTGAGTACACAATGGTCTTCGATCCCCACAGATAGGATCGGAATTTATCTAAAGCAAAAACTACTGCAAGCATCTCTTTCTCAGTCGTAGTGTAATTTAACTGAGCTTCATTCAAGGTTTTGCTTGCGTAGTATATAACATAAGGGGCCTTATCTACCCTCTGACCCAACACTGCCCCCACAGCATAATCGGAGGCATCACACATTAGCTCGAAAGGAAGTGACCAATCGGGAGCTCGCATGATAGGTGCCGAGATCAACATTAAGCGCAATTTATTGAAGGATTCTATACAGGCTTTATCAAAGTTAAACTCTACATCTTTAGCAAGCAGATTACACATTGGTTTTGCTATTTTACTAAAGTCTTTAATGAAACGCCTGTAAAATCCTGCATGTCCAAGGAAGGACCGGATTTGCCTAACAGTAGTAGGAGGAGGTAGTTTTGCAATTAAGTCAACCTTAGCTTTGTCAACCTCTATCCCCCTACTAGAAACGATATGCCCAAGCACAATGCCCTCACGAACCATAAAATGGCTCTTCTCCCAACTCAGAACAAGATTTGTCTCACAACATCTCTTAAGTACTTTTGAGAGATTAGAGAGGCATTCATCAAAAGAAGGACCGAAAACAGAAAAGTCATCCATAAACACTTCCAGATAGTCTCCTATCATATCAGAAAAGATAGAAGTCATACATCTTTGGAACGTGCTCGGGGCATTGCATAGGCCAAAAGACATACGCCTAAATGCAAATGTCCCGAATGGAAAGGTAAACGTTGTTTTCTCCTGATCCTCGGGGTAAACCGCTATTTGGTTATACCCTGAATAGCCATCTAGGAAGCAATAAAAACTCTGCCCGGATAATCTCTCAAGAATTTGGTCAATATAAGGCAGAGGGAAGTGGTCTTTCCTAGTCTTGGAATTTAATTTCCTATAGTCTATACAGACTCTCCAACCAGTGGTAGCTCTTGTAGGGACTAGAATACCCTCTTCGTTAGCTATCACTGTTATCCCAGACTTCTTAGGAACCAGTTGAGTAGGGGAAACCCACTCACTATCTGAAATTGGGTAAATGATACCCGCATCCAGTAGTTTCAAAACTTCCTTTTTAACTACCTCTTTCATATTTGGATTCAATTTACGTTGGGCATCTCTAGAAGGATTCACACCTTCCTCTAGGTGAATACGGTGCTGGCAGATTGACGGGTCTATACCCTTTAAATCAGCAACCGACCATCCTATGGCTGTTCTGTGCTCTTTCAAAATAAATAACAACTTACCTTCCTGTTCTAAATTTAATGAAGATGAAATTATAACAGGCAAGGTGTCATTATTACCCAAAAATGCAAACTTGAGATTAGCCGGCAGAGGCTTTAACTCAAGTTGCGGCGGAGACTCAAAAGACGTAGGGGAAGGGACACTGGCAATTGACGGAAGTGGCTCAACCCTAGGTCTCCATGGCAATTTTTCTACAGAGGAGGTAGAATCTAAGACAAGATTCACCTCCATGAACGAGTGCTCCAAATCATGGTCCTCAAACCCAAAGTAGTTAAGACATGTTTCTAACGGGTCCTTGGACAGAAGATACGGTGTAGCTTCCTCTACCACCTTATCTATGATGTCAACAAAAGAACAATCCTCAAAGTTATGAGGTTGATTAGCTGCACTATAAACCTGCAGCCTGGTTTTCATGTTACCAAAAGACACCTTCATTATGCCAGTCCTACAATGAAGGACTGCATTAGCAGTTGCCAGAAGAGGTCGTCCTATTATAACCGGGATTTGGGGCCTAGTTATATCAACAGGCTCCATATCTAGGACAATAAAATCTGCAGGAAAGACAAATGAATCTATCTTAACCAAAACATCCTGCAGTATACCTCTAGGTACCTTAGTGGACCTATCTGCAAATTGAAGAATAGTAGGTGTGGTTTGGAGTGTTCCAAGCTCCATTTTGGCGTAAATTGAATATGGAAGAATATTCACACTTGCGCCAAAATCGACTAACGCCCTATCAATGAAATGACTTCCTAAGAAGCAAGGTATAGTTGGCGTTCCAGGATCTTTTCTCTTTATAGGAGCTTGGAATTGACACACAGCACTTGCTATGTCAACAGGAGCTATGGTTTTAGACAAGTGTACGCGCTCCTTGCGTTGCTGTGTGCACATTTCCTTCAAAAATTTGGCATATGAAGGAATCTGTTTAATGGCATCTAGCAGAGGTAAATTAATATGGACGCTTTTAAACACCTCTAACATATCCGACATGCTAGCCCCTTTCTTCGCTCTCCGCTCAGGCGCAATCAGCGCGGATGGAAATGGGGCTTTCGGCACATACGATGCCAATGGATTGTCTAAAGCGGCGGGAAAGTTATCCCTCGAAGCTTCAGACTCTTTTTCTATTGCAGGCGCTTTCTCTTTTTCCTTCTCTTTTTCTCTCTCTATCTCTCTCTCTTTCTCCCCCACTCTATTATCTACCACCTTCCCACTCCGCAAGACTGTAACAGCCTTAACTTCCTCATTACAATGTGGGTTCTGAGAAGTGGAACTCTCAGCTACAAAAGCTCCCTTGGGATTGGCAACAGCCTGACTCGGGAATTTCCCTTCCTCTCTGCGACTAAATGAAGCCGCTAGTTGACCCATTTGGGTTTCTAACTTTGAAATAGATTGGGAATGGGAATGAGTGAGTTGTGCTAAAGCCTCTAGACTTTTCAGGGTAGCTAGGACTTGTTCCTCAAAACCAGGCGTTCTATGAGGTTGTGGTGGTGGTTGAGTCACAGCTTGACTCTGATACTGGGGTGCAGGTGCTTGAGGAGCACCATAACTGGGGTACTGGGATTGCATCAATGGTGGTCTATAGGGTTGACTGATAGCAAGGTTACTGCTATATGTGGGTCTTGCAGGCTGACTAGGATTGGATCCTCTCGGCTGGCTAGACCACTGGAAATTGGGGTGAGTCTTCCACCCAGGATTGTAAGTATTGGAATATGGGTCATTCCTAGGTGGTGCATATCCTTGAGCAGCATTAACCTGCTCTTGGACAAACTCAGGGTACTGGCCTGCCATAGGACAATATGGGGTCTCGTGCGCTGGGTCAGTGCAAATATTGCACACCAAGTTGACAGGTTTCACATGGGCTTTTGAAGATTGCCCTTGCGCCGCGATTAATTGGTCAAGCTTTTGAGACAGAGCCTCAACTTGCTTATTTGCCAAAACTTGGGTGTCTACATCGTAAATACCGCCCTTTTTGGGAGGCGGTTTCTTCACTAACGCATCGTCACGGTTACCTAAAGACATTGAGGCCATATGGAAAGAATCCTCACTCAACGCTTCAAATAAAGCCCACATTTCATCCTCACCTTTACTTAAAATAGCTCCCCCACAGGCAGATTTCACAGTCTGCGTGTCACCCTCAGTTAAACCTCTAACAAAAGACTCTATGATTTACCACTTAGGTACATCGTGATGGGGGCATAATCTAAGAAGTGCCTTCATTCTTTCCCAAGCTTCATGAAAAGATTCCTGTTCATGTTGGACGAAGTTTGTTATACCTCGTCGCATCTGGTGGGTTTTACCGACAGAGTAAAATCTAGACAGGAATAACTTTTGAAGCTGTTCCCAAGTAATGATAGGGACAGGGGTTTGGAGAGTACAAAGCCAGTGTTTGGCCTTGTCTTTCAAGGAAAACGGGAATAAGAACAATTTCAGGGATTCTGGATGGAACCCCTGAATTCTAATAGTCGAACAAATCCCTAAGAATTCCTGCAAATGGTCGTATGGGTTCTCTCTATCTAACCCATAGAATGTAGGAAGCATCTGAATGGTAGCATGCTTAATCTCATAGATGAGATTCTCTATGTGCGGAATTTGGATACAGGAGGGTGGATTAAAACTATTGGGCATGAAGTGATCCCTCAAAGTTTTAAGACCTGGTGGTGCTTGAATATTATCCGCTGGTAACATGGCAGTGTGTGCAGATGATTCAGCCATTTCTAATTGATGCAAAGGTACTGACTCACTGGACTGACTTTGAGAAGCCTTAACAGCTCTCAGAGTTCTTTCAATTTCAGAGTCTAAAGGGATTACGTTAAATGACAACGACCTTCTACCCCGCATAAAATAGGTCTCCACAGAAAATCACGGAATTACAATAAACAAATTGTGAGCAATTAATATTTAGCTTTTAATTTGTTATTTTAAGCGCGCGGGAGTGAAGCTCCCAATTCCGGATTTCAGCCACCTGTAGTTAAAGGAGAAAGAATAATGAATAACAAATAATAAATATAATATATAGATATTAACAGTATAAAAGAATTTATATTAAGTAATATTAACAGTATTAATATTTACTACTTAAATTAAATCCCAAAATTCTTTTTAAATAAACCGTAAGTCCCCGGCAACGGCGCCAAAATTTGATCGCAACGGACGACAAGGGAGATTATTCCTTGCCAGTGATCAAGATTAATAATTTATAAAACCGCGTGACAATTAATCTCAATTCGATTGTGACTAGTGAGCACGGGTGTCGAACCACTGAGAAATGTAGGTTTATATTAAAAAGACTCTTTAGAATCAATTCAAGTGGAAAGAATATTGTCAATTAAATTGGTTGGTGGTAAATGCTCCGATTGGGTCGAAGCAAAAACGCAGTAATTAAATAAAGCTTAGTAAAAAATGCAGTTAAGTTGGTGGATTGAGCGGAACTTGGGTGAGAAGCCCATTGAATATCAATTATACAATT
>JAESVK010032281.1:0-15572 GCA_017140935.1 Hamamelis virginiana | reverse complement strand
TTTTGGGAGACATAGAGATGTCCCTGTCACTGCTAGGTTAGGGTGAACCCAAAGGGTCACACACAATAGAGAGTAAGTGAGTTCCTTAAGCTTGTGGGAGGGGAATCCTATCATGGAGTTTGTTTGATTTTAATTATTAAGAGTTAATTGATTAAAAGTCAAAACTAACCGAGAATAGGATTACTCTATTCAAGGATGTTTGGTCATGCTAGCACTAGTTACCAAACACCCCCCAAAGAGGAGAAAGTCTATAAATATGAGTGTTTCACACACTCTAAGGCTAAGCTAACCCTAGGGCCGAAATCTCTCTCCTCTCCCTCTCCATTCTAGCTTGCCACAAAGGGTTGTGGAAGACTGGGAAGGCTTTTGGAGTCTTGCTCTCGTGTGGATACGCTTTGGAGGTTTCATACGTTTGAAACTCGAAGGGAAGCTACACCGAAGAACACCATCAAGTAAGATTTATTTTGCTTTGATTATTTGTGTTTGTTTATATATATGATCCGATGCTTGAATCGTTCTCGGAGGTTTTGTGAACATGGATTGATTTTATAAAAACGAAAAAGTTTTGTTTTACCTTTCCGCTGCGAATCCATGACTGTGGTTTTTCACAGAACCTTTCATGCCATGTGTCCAGTTCGGCCATGGGGGCTTTTGGATGAGTATGAACACCTTGGAAGACTGGTTTTGAGCCCTTGGATCATTCCTAGGAGATTTAAACTCAGCCATTGATCAAACTTAGGCCTCCCTATAAATAGAGGGCCCTGAAATCAGTTTCAACACACAGAAAAAGCTTTGGAGAGCTAACTTGGAGAGTAGAGGCTTGAGCAATTGCATAAGCTTCCCCCATAGCACTCTAGCTTAAGTTTTAGAGTCCTTGAGGTCCTTGGAGTCCTTGGAGCTTGAGGAGAAGGCTTGAAGCTTGAGGAAAAGGCTTGAAGCAAGGAGGCAGATAAAGAGGTTAGTTTAAAGTTTTTTTTGCAGTTTTCTTTTCTTCTTCTTGTTCTTCTTCTTCTTTTATGATCATGTTAGGTTAGGTTTTATTTCCTTAATATATATAGGGTTTAGTTCATTATTAATATGTATAGAGTTTAGTTCATTGTAAGTATGCATAGTTTAGGTTCCATATTAGTATGCATGATAGGCTAGTTTATTTTAATATATATACATATTTCTCTTCTTCTATTCCTCTTTAGTCATATCATATTAGGATTGGTTATTTAGGACTAAGTTCATGCATGTTTAAGTCTTTTAAGATTGTAATAAAGTTAGGTTAGGTTATAAATCATATGCTAGTATTTTTTAGGATGGGTTTGTGTTGTTCATATTAGGTTGTTAATCTATCTAAGTTTAGTATTAATATTACTCTCATCATAGTTTATTTTTATCATTTGGGATGTTTGATTGATATATAAAAATATGTTCGAGGGAGCATGCAAAGGTAAGTCCCTTCCCTTGTGATTAAATACTATGTTTTGATGATAGTTTAGTATGCATATTAGGTTGCATTTAGTGCATTCTTTTACTATTTTTATTCATTGTTTTTAGGGTTTTAAATACACTTTTTGATCACTTTCAAATCTGTCCATGGGTTTAAAGTGACCTAAAAGTGCATTAAAACTCATTTTTTAGGCTTAAATCAACTTAGAAACTTGCCTAGGTTCCCATAGATAACTTAGATTGCATTTAGGCCATTTTCATGCATTGTTTATAATCTTTTATGCATTTTAAACTTTTTTTTCCAGAAATTCCAGCATGCATTGTTTTACTATTTTTTGTTGTTTAGATTACTTTAGGATGTAGTTAGGGACTCCAGGTTAGGGGAGCCACTTGGCTCCACCTAGGATTCTCCTTTGTTGTAGGAATTACATTAAAATTAGGATTCTAGTGAATTTAGGATCCTATTTTCGAGAGGATTTTCAAAACTAATGCTTTTACTAAAATCAATCCATCATAAAATAGATCCCAATGAAATTGGAATTCTTGAAATCGACTTGGAATGAAATTCCACCATTTGAAAGGATTTAACTCGGGAAAGAATTCCCACTTTTGAAAGAGTTATAATTTGATAAGAATTGTGTTTCAAAAGGAATTCGAAGTTCATTGGGAATCTACTAATTGATGAATTATTTTCTAAAAAAAATTTTAAACTAATAAAAACTCTCGAAGATAGAGTCTTGAATGAGATAGAATGCTAATGATAGTATAGTTCATTATAATAGGAGAATCCTAGGGTAATCGAACTACGTGGACTTTGATCTTTATCAAGAAATTGGTAAGGTACGTAGGCAGTCAATAGGGCGCAAGTCCAATCTTAGGTTGACTTCTAGTCTCCTAAGATCCTTAGGATTGTGTATACTTTCGTACTATATATTATTATATATTTATTATTCATATTTTTTGGTTGATTAGATAACTAAGATTGTTTTGAAAAGACCATGCTTTTCCAAAATAATTGTGTATACTTTTGATAAAGCCCAATAGTAATTAGGAGACCTTTAATTAGGACGAGGTGGGTGCCTACAAGGAGTTCCTTTGAACCTTCTCACTTCGTAACCTAGCCCCCGAATCCAACTTTGATTCGAAAGACCATGCTTTTCCAAAATATGGGGTCAATGTTTTATTGAAAATAAAACTCTTTTTGTGGTTTCCTTGTTCCCTAAAAATAAGGTGCCGACTCCTAATTTTTTTCAAACTCTTATCCTTTTTCAAAAACCCTATCTTGACTGGATAATAGAGAAGGATAAATCGAGACAGATAAACATCATCCACAATCCACTCAAGATAAACACTCCCCAAAGTGAACGAGAGGCCTCCCGAATCTGGTTGGCTGGTTCACACCCCTCTCGACTTTATTATGATCGCGGGACTTTCCATTGGGGGTCGCCCTTTGGACTTTTATGGGCATGCAAGTAAAAACTCTGTCTATTTAGATACCTACCTTGGGGTAGCTGATATTGAGAATGTAAAGAAATCAGTTCACCGAAATAATCTTTTCACCACTTTTAGTAACATGCCTGAGGAGGATGGGCAGGATTCTGATCACATTGTACGGGTTTTCCTTTTGTATGTACTGTCATGTACTCTTTTTGCAGGCACTGCTAATTTGGCTCATCTATGATTTCTTGCTAGCTTAGAGGATATTGATACCATCTCCCAATATAACTGGGGTGGTGCTACCTTGGCCACTATGTACAGGACTATGAGTTGTCGGTCTCGAGGAGTATGTACAGACTTTGGAGGCATGGGATTCGTCTGGGAGGTATACTCACTTGTTTGAAAATATCATAAACTTCCCTTTACTTATCTTATGACAATGCACATATTTTGCAGGTATGGGCTTATGAGTATCTTAGTCTAAATAGCCCCATACTTAATGCTAATGACTTTTCTTGGCCAACCCTCGCTCGATATGCCCCATATCGGCGAGTGAGTGCCATTGCCCATAGGCACGATTATGCTTATAGTCACGCATTTCTTGCAGGATTGCGCTCTAACAAGGTAACCATCTTCATTTCTACTTTCCTTTCTCAATGCTCAAACTTTTTCTAATATACCTTGTCCTCAGGTTAAATGGAACCCTTGGCGTCATTGGAGAGGTCCTGGTCCCATGTATGTTTGGCTTAGTCCTGTGATGGAGATGTCACATAAGAGGATTCTGCTCGAGGGGCCTTCTGGCAAATATTGGTACCTTGGAGAGAGGGTACGTGCTCAAGTCTGTGGATCCTATTCTACTGCTCGTGTGCCTCATGCACCTCCTCCATCTATGAGGCATGCTGATAGATTGACAGACCATGCCTTGGAGGATGCCATGGCTGGTGTATTAGCGGACGCTTACCATCATCAACATGAGGATTATCGTACATTCTGTTAGCGTTATCTGATGCGTCCATTGGTGTAAGGGTTTCCACCTACTGAGGTATTGAATTTTCTCTTGATTGCTTTACTCTTTTTCCCTCGTATTATTCCTTATATCTCTTCCTTTGGCAGGGTCGCCGAGCCTGAGGTTATGCTTTCCATTCTGTAGCTGCTGCAGCTCATAATGAGGGCGAGTCTTCATCTTCTGCTCCTTCTTTGCCACTTGTTCCTTGGTAGGGGCAAGTCATTGAGGATGGCAACTTTGTTCAAAGACCAATTACTCGCTTGCCTTATAATGAATACCTTTATCTTGATCCTTCTTATACTTCGGTAATCATCGTACTTTCAACATTTGTCATATGTAGCTCTTTCTTTCCTAATATTTGAATCTTCTGTCCTTTCAGGTGTCTGCGTCGTACACTGAAGAGTGGTTGGCGTATAGCGCATCTTTGACTAGAGAACTTAAAAGGATGAATCTTGATGCGCATAACGCGAACATAGCTGCATAAGTAACTTTCTCTCTACTCTTTCAATAATCAGCAATTTCATTCTTCATAAATCTAACCCTAAACTTTGGGTTTGTAGGCTTCGGCCCAGCCTTCACAGGAGCACTATGGATCATGAAGAGATCACGAGGCATCGGGTTCACGGGGAAAGAGGAAATCATCTCGGCGGAGATGATTTTGTACCATTAGGCCTATAGTCGGCTCGCTTAGGATTTTCCATGTAACTCTTTCTCTATGTATGCAAAAAAAAAAAAAACCCTGATTAGTATGTAATTATATCCTACTGAGAATACAAATGTGTTTCAATTTCTTTTTTGGTTCAATTTTAACCCGAAAATAAGTCAAAGCTGACGAAAAATGAGCGAAAAGTCAAATCGGGCGTCAAAAAGTCTCAGAAAAGTCAAAATTAGGCAAAATTGAGGATTAGGGATGGATAACCATCCCTTTATGAACGGTTGGCCGTCCCTAGGGGACGGTTGGCCTTCCTTAGTGGGATGATCATCGACCCTAGTTTCTAATTTTCGATGATTTTGACGATTTTTGACTTTTTGAGTGTCCAACTTCGCCTCTAACTCGATTTCTTTTGCCAAAAATCTATAGAAACACACCCCTATGCTCACTTTCATCACACTAAACACAATGGAACCTCTCAAGTTGATCATCAACTTATTCGTAGCGAGAATGCAAGTGGAAGACAAGAAGGTGTTCGCGCGATTTGGGTTGATTTCATGGTTCTTTCTCTGTCATGTGAAACTTGAAGACAAGCTTCTCAACTCTGTAATCCATTTCTGGGACTCTGATCTTCATGTGTTTCGCTTTAACTATGAAGAGGTATGTCCTTTATTTGAGGAATTTTGTGCTTTAATGAATATTTCTGCTAGTGGCCCTTTCATCTTTCCTACCATTCATCGAGGTTATTTCCAAACCTTTTCTTCTCTCTTTGAACTCTCGCCTAGGGAAGCTTCTTCATACATCCATGAAAACTCTATTGATCTTCTCAAACAAGATTCATTTTTCTTGAGGGAAGGGGAAAAATTACTAGCTCTTCATAGGCCTATCCAGTATGCACTCGCCTTATGCATAGTGGGTTGTTTCCTTGTTTCGAACGGAACCACTTTCATACCCATTGAAACATGTGAGCTCATTCTGCCATTGTCGAAGTCTCATAACATCATTCCCCTGGTGCTAGCTGAGACTCTGAACGGGCTTGACCACTTTCATTCCAACTCTGCTTCTTGTATTATGGGTAGCCCTATTCTTCTTCAGATGTGGTTGGTTAAGAGACTCAAGCTGATCACTCCTCTTGATGGGCCCAAACACTTGTTCCATAACTATTGTTCGCGAAAGCTTTTATCCTTTGAGTGTCGCTCGATTCAGGACATGATCATCTTCTTCTCTTCTCTAACTTGGAGAGATATTCAGTGGCATGTGGCTATATGGGACTGTGGGGACGAGTATGTGATACACACCTCGGGATGCTGTCAGGTGAAGCTCATGGGCTTAAAACATACACCATTCTAGTGGGCTTCCCGCGTACTACGCCAAATGGGTCATGCTCAAATAAACCTCCCTATCAAAGGGCATGTTCATGGGGTAGAGGCGGCTACTCATTTTTTAGTATCTTGGGCTATGAAGAAATGGGCTTCAGGCCTGCGTTTGATTCAAGTAGAAGATCGTAATAGGCCTTTTAGGTTTGGTGAAGGGTATCGGGCTTGGCTTAAACAAGACTTGGGCTCAAAAGTACAGGCTACAAGGAACAAGGTTCGAAGTCTCGTTTATGATTCTCAAGTTACAGCTTAGTCAGCAGGTTCATCACTTCCACCAGATGTGTCACGAGTTAGGACAACTAAGAGAAATAGGGGAAATGAGAATGAAGCCCAAACCTGTAGAGCGAGAAGGACTTAGAGTAGACTAGGATTTTTTTTTTCTTTTTCTTTTTCTAAGCAATGTAAGATTTGAAGAAAGTAGGAATTATGGGCATACATGGCATGTAATAAATTTTTCAAAAGGTTTCTACCCTTTATGGATGAATAAATATCAATTTTATTAGAATCTTGACGAATTTCCTTTAATAATTACAATTGAAACAACTCTTAATGTTTTTACAAGAAATAGACCGCACCCAAGGTAACTTTATGGGCTGCCTATGTATCCCCATCCTTGATGCATTCTCTTGTCATTTTTTCTTAACTCAATGTGATATTTGGGGAATCAGGTCTTCGTAGTTCATAAATCTAATCAAAGAAGTCCACTTTTTTTTTTGAATGCCCTAACTTTTGCCTAAGCAGCCCTTTCGGGTTTTCTACCTAGCGGGCTCTTTTTTTTATTATATATATTTTTTATATGTGATACTTCTTCAATTGATCTAAATTGGTAGGTTGAGAGAACTCATTCCCGACAATGTCTGCAATCTTTACGGCTACGCCTGACAGTATTTCTCTGATAATGTAAGGACTTACCCATATGGGTTTGAACTTTCCTCACGGATCATGAATCGGTGCTCGAATCTCCTTTAGTACTAAATCTTCTTTCTTCAAACCTCTGTGCTTCACTTTCTTGCCAAACGCCTTGGTTATTCTTCTTTGATACCCCTGAATGTGGTAAAGTGCCCTTAATCGCCTTTCATCTAGTAGAGCTAACTCTTCATATCGATTATTAACCCATTCCACTTCAGCCAATTGACTCTTCATTGCAATCCTTAATGACGGGACCTCTAACTCTATGGGCAATACCGCTTCCATTCCATATACGAGTGAAAAAGGTGTAGCCCCGGTCAATGATCTAATAAAAGTGCGATATCCCCACAGTGCCAATGGTAATTTCTCATGCCAGTCATTGTAAGTCTCGGTGGACTTTTTCAAGATCAACTTGAGATTCTTATTTGCTGCTTCAACAGCCCCATTTGTCTGTGGCCTATAGGGAGACGAACGATGGTGCTTAATGTTATATTTTTGCAAGAGTGCTTCGGTTTCTTTTCGGAAATGCTGTCCATTGTCAGAGATGAACTCGTGGGGCACTCCATATCGGTAGATGATATTATTCTGTATGAACTCACTACTTGCTTGGCATTCAATGTCTTGTAGGATGCAGCCTCTACCCACTTGGTGAAATAATCTATGGCGACCAGGATGTACTCGTGTTCGTTTGATGCTGCAGGGGATACCTTGCCAATAATGTCGATGCCCCATGTTGCAAATTGCCATGGCGAAGACATGGTAGTGAGTGGCATCGAGGGTTGATGTTTTCCACTTGCAAACACATGACACTTGTGACACTTCTTGACATGCAAATGGCAATCCCTCTCCATAGTTGACCAATAGTATCCTAATCTCATGATCTTTTTCGCTAGCATGTATCCATTCATATGTGGAGTCCCAACCCCTTCATGCACTTCCAACACTATCCTTTCAGCTTCTTATTCATTAATGCACAAGAGATGCACTCCATTGTGTGATCTCCGGTACAGCTTCCCCCACACAGAATATACAGGCTGGCTAACCTCCTTATGGTTTTTCTGTCTATGGATGACGCCTCTTTCGGATATTCTCATTTTTCTACAAACCGTTGGATGTCATAGTACCATGGCTTTCCATCATTCGGCTCTCATTCTTGGATGATACAACAATAAACTGGCATATCTCGTGACTCGATGACAAGAGGAGTTACGCCTTCATCTTTAGGGATATCTACCATGGATTCTAGAGTGGCTAAGGCATCCGCAAATTTATTCTTTAACCTGGACAAATAAAAGAAGTCAATCCGACGAAATTCTTTCACCAAAGTCTCTAAGTGTTCATGGTAAGGTAGTAACTTCTTATCACGAGTCTTCCATTCTCCTCTAGTTTAACATATGATCAAGGTCGAATCCCCATATACATATAATTCTTCCACACCCAATTCTAAGGCAGCTTCTAATGCAAGGATACAGGCTTCATATTCGGTTATATTATTAGTATCATCGAAGGATAATCTGACAGATAATGGTATCAAGTTATTCTCTTGTGTGACTATCAACACGCCTATTCCACATCTTCTCTTATTATACGCCCCATCAAAGAATGCCTTCCAAGGCTTCTTACTCACTTCTAGAATCTCTTTGTCGGGGAAATGGTACTCAGACGGTCTTTCTGTTGACGTTGGATGCTCTGCTAGAAATTCTGCCAACTCTCTCCCTTTCACTGACTTCTGCTCTACATATTGAATGTCGAACTCTGATAACAGTAATAACCAACGGGCTGTCTTATAGGATAATACTGGCTTCTCCAATAAGTACTTTAGGGGGTCCATGCGACTAATGAGTTGCACTTGACAAGATAACATGTAATGGCGGAGCTTTTGGGTGACCCACACCAATGCCACACATGTCTTTTCTAATGCGTCGTACTTAACCTCATAGTTAGCCATCTTCTTAATCAAATAGTACACCGCACTTTCCTTTCGAGATTCTGGTAAATACTAAGCTAACATAGCTCCCATTGCAGTTTCAGTGAGTGCTGGATAAAGTAGTAAAGGCTCACCTTGCCGCGGGGGAACTAATATTGGTGGGTTGCTCAAATACCTCTTAATGGTTTCACAGGCTTCTTGGTACGCGTCATTCCATTTCGTGGGCACATCCTTCTTAAGAAGCTTGAAGATGGGCACACAAATCATGGTCAACTGTGCTATGAATCGACTAATAAACTGAACTTTGCCTAAGAATCCTCGAATCTTTTTTTCTGTCTTTGGCATCTCCGTGATGGCTTTAATCTTTCCCTAGTTGACCTCTATTCCTTTATGAGTGATCATAAACCCTCAACTTCCCCGCAGTTACTCCAAAGGTGCACTTTTGAGGATTTAATCTTAGGTTATATTGTTTAATTCTTTGAAGGAATTTGCCTAGAGCCTCAAATTGGCCCTCTCGATCTTTAGACTTCACGATCATATCATCCACATACACCTCCACTTCCTTATGAATCATATCATGTAATAAGGTGGTTGCCATTCTCTGATAGGTAGAACCGGCGTTCTTTAAGCCAATGGGCATAACTCGATAGCAGAAGGTCCCCCATTGAGTGAGGAAGGAGGTTTCATCTTTATCTGATTATAACCTGAGAACCCGTCCATGAAGGATACCAGAGCATGACTGGCGGTACTATCTACCAGGATATCTATGTGTGGCAATGGGAAATCATCTTTAGGGCATGCCTTGTTCAAATCCCGGAAGTCTACGCACATTCTAACCTTCCCATCCTTCATAGGCACTGGTACAATATTGGCTAACTACTCGGGGTATTCTACTACTCGGAGAAATCCAGCGTTCATCTGCTTCACTACTTCATCCTTGATTTTCAATGCCCACTCCGGCTTCATTCTTCTCAACTTCTGCTTAACTGGCTTAACCCCAGGGTTAGTAGGAATAAAATGCTGCACTATGTCGGTGTCAATTCCTGGCATATCTTTGTACGACCACGCGAAAACTTCTATATTCTCTCTCAATAATCCTACCAATTTTTCTTGCTCTTGTGATGATAGAGTTGCCCCAATGTTAATCATCTTAGGCGATTCATCGGATCCTAAATTAATTGATATTAATTCATCCACATTAGGTCGAGCATGTTCCACTTCCCTTCGTTGTTCAAACTCAGGGAGAACATCCTCTCTAGGATCTATGTTCATGCCATATATACCCATAGAAAGAAGGAGAGACAAACTGCAAATGAGAATAATAAAGAAAAAGAATACTTCATTAATCATGAAGAAAGAGGAATAGCACAAACTAAGCTATCATTCGCCTTTTAACAAAGGAGAGATGATTTTATTGAAAAGGAAAAACAAAAGTCCTATTCTATAATCCTATGGAAAGAAGGCATAGAAATCCTACAAGTTATTCTCTGATGGGAGCGAATCTTCCGCGACTGAGTCTTCAACTCGAGGCTCATACTTAAGACTCCAATTGGTTAACGGACTGGTGGTATCTTCAATGAGGTGGATAGGATAGGGTTCATGAACATACTCTTCAATGTAGGCGATCTCTTTGAACATAGCCCCTATGGCGACTTCATCAATATGGTCGACCCAGTCAAACTCTGTATGCTCTTCGGCCATGATGGTAGTTGGAGAGAGAGGTAGTGGGGTGTCGAAGAAGATTTCAAACCCAGGAACTCTAGCTTTCTGATCTTCAAGGTAGATAGGCTCCGGGAAACCGCAGTAAGGGAAATCATCTCCTTCTTTGACAAAAGCCTCATTCAGAGTCTGCCGGTAAGGTTTCAGAGTGAGGTTAGGGACTAGTCCTTCTTCTTTGGCCAACTGTCTCTCTCTTCTTTTCTGTGCCATTTCTTTTCTGTCAGCTTTGGTACTTTGATAGCCCAATCCGAAGGGATGAATTGCTGAAGGATACTTGATGGGACTAGGCATACCTTGATGACGACGACCTAAGCCCATTCCTGGAAAGAAGCCCATGTCTTTCATGATCTAGCTTACTTGCATATATCCGTATGGACTGCAGTCAAGCACCATTTTCTCTTTACATCCTGGCTCAACCTCTACATACTGTATGTACTCAAAGCCTGTCAATGGTACCTCTTCAATCTCAGGTTTTATTTCACAGATAGGTACACGGGTAGGAGTGATCTCAGAATCTCCCTTTAATGTCACCACTGAGCCTTTGTAGGGGAACTTAACTTTTTGATGGAAGGAAGAAGGCACAACCCCAATTGGATAGATCCAAGGCCTACCAAATAAAAGGTTGAAATAAGCAGGCACATCTAGCACTTGCAAATCGACTTGGAACTCTACAGGCCCAATAACTAAAGATAAAGTGACCATGCCAACTACTTCTCTTCGGGTGTTATCATATGCTCTTATAGTTTGCCCTGACGGCTTGAATTCTGACGGTTCGATGCCCAAGGAAGTGGCGGTACTGAGAGGACACATTCAAGGCTGACCCATTATCTATCAAAACTGTAGGAATCCTCTTACCTATAGTATCTACTGTGACATACAATGCTTGCAAATGACAAGGTCCCTTTTTCAGAAGGTCCGACTCTGTGAAGGATATCGATTGCCCATGCTGAACTGGACTGACCAAACTGACTAAACCCTCCGGTGAAGTATCGACGGGAATCTGAACTTGGTTGAGTAGCCTAAGTACTATTTGCCTGTGCTTTTGAGAAGCCATTAAAAGTCCCCAGATAGTGATATTGGCTTGAGTACGCTTAAGCTGTTTCAATATTTCTTCCTCTTCTTCTTGAACTTCAGTACGTTGGGATCTCTCTGACTCTCCTAGAGGATTGTCGGATTCCAAGTTAGCGGGCTTAAAATGACGACCTCCTCTTGTGACATGGTTAACATCTTCCTCATCACTGGCCCAAATATCTGCCATCTCCTCGGGTGTGTTCATCAAATCTTTCCACTCTATGATATCAATCTCATTTTCTGACCCATCATCTATAGTAGACTCGGCAAAAGTCGAACTTGATCTGAAACATTGGGTGACCCATGGTTGCCTTGGATAAACAGTTCGGTAATGGATTTCCCCATTTATATTGGTAATCTTAGTCGTGAAGATTCTATTCTCAAAATACTTCTTAAGGATACTCTGGTTAGCTTTCTCAAAAAGGATGAGGTTTGGATCTTTAGGCTCAATCTGAACCATAGGAACGTCTTCTTTAAGTGAGTCAGGGTTATCACCCACCAGAAGGAGCAATGGGTTCTTCAAAGGTGGGCTTCTCCATTTTAGGGTAAAGGACATAGAAGTCGAACTTTCCACTAGGTTCCCCCAACAGGCCTACTTCGGGATCTCCGGCCTCATAGCTCTTTCGCAACTCCCGTTGACTACTCCCAGTCTTGGAGAAGGCTTTCTTAGTTCCAACCTTGGGTCTAATGGGTTCAATCTTTGCCATCTTAGCTTCACAAGAATCTTCAGGGTAGAGAACGTAGAAACTAAACTTTCTATTTTTTTCTGTCAACAAATCCACACAATGATCCGGCCTCATAGCTCTTTAGATGACTGATCTACTTCACGAGGCTCGAAAAGCCCATTCGAACTAAAACCCAAGAATGCATCTTTCTCAAATTGTCTCATGAACGATAAAGCCCCCTTGGGCTAGTGAGGTTTGAGGGATTTCAATCAGACCTTGATCGATGAACCCTTGTACTATATTCCGCAATGTATCACAGGATTCCGTGTCGTGGCTAGAAGTGGCATCGTATTGGCAGTAAAGTTTTTGGATCTTGGCTTGTATGGGGTAATGAGCCCACGGGCCTGACAGTGATGAAACATCTCAATTATGGAGGTAGGGAATGAAGGGTGAGGGCGGATAGGCTCACAGTGGACATAAGGGTCGGTATGAATGACATTGATATTTGCGGGTGGCGGGACTGCATGGGTAAGGAGTGGATTTTGGGTGACATTGGGTTGAGAAGGTGGGAAAATAGTCTTGTTGTCTATGAGGTCTTGAACTTCATGACGAAGACGGATGCAACGGTTGGTAGTATAGCCTTTGGATTGATGGAATTGGCAGTATTCATTTTCATTGTAGTTCTTGGGTAATGGAATTGGCAGTATTCATTTTAATTTCTTGAAGACTTTTTCCAATGGCATATAAAACTCGGTGAATTTTCTGAATGGTTTATTTCCTAAGGAAAAGGGTTGGGTAAATGGAGAAGGCTGAGATATGGCATTGACTTCGATAGCATTCCCATTGATGACAAGTCGGCAGTTCTTGTAGGGTTCAACAGTTCGAAGGGCTCCATCGGCTAGAGCATCTTCCACTTGGGTACCAGCAGCGACAAGAGCTTGAAAATTTAGAAGATATTGGAAAAATATGTGTTTATGATAAACTGGGAGCAAGTTCTTCACTATCATGCGGATTTGTTCTTCTTCCTCAAGGCGGTTAGCCATTATAGAAGCCTTGGCTCTCCAGCGGGTGAGGAAAGCAGAGAAAGTTTCTCTTGATTCTTGTTTAGTAGTCTCCAAATCCCTCCTTGTGACATCAACCTCCATGTTATACCTGTAATGATTGTTGAACTCAGTGCATAAATCCTCTCATGTCTTCATTCTAGACTCATCCAGTGACAAAAACCATTTTAGAGCAGATCCAGCCAGTGTCTCGTGGAACATTTGGGTTAACAGATCATCGTCAGCCCCTTGTGGGTGCATGGCCCTCATGTACATCTTTAGATGGGTTTTAGGACGACCCATTCCATCAAACTTCTCTAACTCGGGCATTCTGAAATGAGTGGGCATATGGGCCTTAAGGAACAGAGATAACGACGACATGTCCACTAGATCATCAGACTTCCTAATACCTCTCAAGGCTTTTTTTAGGGCTTCTACCTTACTACTCAACAATATAGGCTCAATGGAAAAGAAGGCAGAGACTTTGGGCTGGGATTCTTTATCTAGATCAATAGGCTGAACAAATTCTGTACTAGACCTAGTGGGCTCAGCAACTATTTTTGGTCTAAGGAAACATTATTTCTCATCAACATTTTCAAACAAAGGATTAGTATGGGCTCGCACCTTATCCTCCTCTTCTTTCTGATGAACTAACTCTTGGACCACTTTTAAGAGTTTCTCGATCTTCTCATCAGTTGTCTTTCCATTAGATTCAGCAACAATAGGGGTACGATTTTCGTGACTAGACATTTCTGAATCGACAGGTAAACCCTTAAACAACCGACCGCTAGAATCACGACGCCAAGCCAGAATGCTGGGAAAAGAAAGGGAAAAGATTTGAATCAACTAAGACCTTCCAGTGTGAAAATGGATGAATAAGGACACTCTCACACGCTCACAAAAGTATAGGCCTAAAGCCTACACATCAATCTCACTCTCTCACATTCTATCTTATGAAAATGGGCCTAAGGCCCAAGTACGAATCTCATTCTCACAGCTCATATCTCAATCTTATGAAAATAGGCCTAGGGCCTAAGTACGAATCTTATTCTCACAGCTCACATCTCAATCTTACCACAAGCTTATATCTTCTATCCAATTAACATGGGCCTAAAGCCCACATTTCAAACTTACAGCGGATCTAAACCTTCTATCCAAAGGACATGGGCCTAAAGCCCACGCCTTACGTCTCACGTCTTCTCCTAAGACTCACAAATCAATACCACTATCTGGGCAGCGTAACACTACCACAGGCTTAAGCTCATGAATCTATAGGGTACTAATCTTTATTAGGTAACTTGACTCTTTGAAGACACATCTCTTAAGAGTTTAGGGCATTTCATAAAGATCTAGTCCTACAGATCCGTTGGAAGTATGCCCTAAAACCAATCCTAAAGGGTATATTAAGTTTCATATTATCATAATATATGGAAGGTATAACTTATCTAATATGTTCTAACATATATGATAAGGTTCATGAACAAATGATAAGAGAAATATGCATCTCAAGGTGTTGAGATAGAGAGACTGATATTTCTCATATACATCTATTCTAAAAGAGTTCCTACTCAAAGGTATATTAAAGTGGATATTTAATTAACCGTTTGAAGAGTAGCACAGATTTAAACCAACTCATATGGAGGATAGGTAGTCTTTCCTATCAGTGTAGTGACACTTAGGTTAATCTGTGGGTGCATATTAGAGAATATGTACACTGAACATGATCTATAAAGAATATTCCTATGGTAGTTCTGTCAAAGGAATAATCTAGTGTTATGTCCATTTATTTGGTAGTCCTTAGACCTGAGACACCATAGCTGTCTTATGCATAGGTTGCTAGAGTTTGATAGTATCTTGTACAGCCTTATCCATAAGGTTGTAATCGGTGCTTATTGGCTCTAATGAGTTATGCATGAAGATGGATGAGTGTGCAATAAGGGATCATCACTCTCAGTTATATGAGAGAGAATGTCAGGATAAGTTCACAAAGATAATTCTCAAAGGGAACCTCTGGCCAGAGTGATAGGTAAACAGTGAAAAGTGTTTCACTGCGATTGCCTTATTGAGATTATATTTTGTGGGACGGATATCAAGTTGTTAAGATAGGGTTTGACTAAAACCATACCTATTATCTTAACTGTGACATTAGGGGATGAAGGATTAAATAACATGAAGGGTTCACATAGTTCTGCTATTCACCTAAACCTAGGGTATGTCATGATATGTTGTTAGATGTCACTCATGACCAGTGAAAGCCTATTGATAAAGTGTTATCAATGAGGGCAAAATTGGAATCGTTCCAATTGAACCTTAAAATAGAAAGTTTCTATTTT
>JAESVK010032248.1:0-10036 GCA_017140935.1 Hamamelis virginiana | reverse complement strand
ATTGGCATCTTATGTACCAAAAGCCCCATTCCCATCTGCGCTGATTGTACCTGAGAGGAGAGCAAAGAAAGGGGCTAGCATGTCAGATATGTTAGAGGTGTTTAAAAGTGTTCATATAAATTTACCTCTATTAGATGCCATTAAACAGATTCCTTCATATGCTAAATTTTTGAAGGAAATGTGCACACAGCAACTCAAGGAGCGCGTTCATTTATCTAAAACCATAACTTTTGTTGACATAGCAAGTGCTGTGTGTCGATTCCAAGCTCCAATAAAAAGAAAAGATCCTGGAACGCCAACTATACCTTGCTTCTTAGGAAGTCATTTCATTGATAGAGCGTTAGTTGATTTTGGCGCAAGTGTGAATATTCTTCCGTATTCAGTTTACGCCAAAATGGAGCTTGGGACACTCCAAACCACACCTACGATCCTCCAATTTGCAGATAGGTTCACTAAGGTACCTAGAGGGATACTGCAGGATGTTTTAGTAAAGATAGATTCGTTTGTCTTTCCTGCAGATTTTATCGTCTTGGATATGGAGCCCGTTGATATTACTAGGCCTCAAATCCATGTTATAATAGGACGACCTCTTTTGGCAACTGCAAATGCAGTCCTTCACTGTAGGACTGGCATATTGAAGGTGTCTTTTGGAAACATGAAAACAAGGCTGTAGGTTTATAGTGCATCTAATCAACCTCATAACTTTGAGGATTGTTTTTTTGTAGATATCATAGATAAAGTAGTAGAGGAAGCTACACCTTATCTTCTGTCCAAGGACCCGTTAGAAACATGTCTTAATTATTTTGGGTTCGAAGACCATGACCTAGAGCATTCATTTATGGAGGTGAATCTTGTCTTAGATACCACCTCTTCTGCTGGGAAATTACCTTGGAGACCGAGGGTCGAGCCACTTCCGTCTATTGCTAGTGTCCCTTCCCCCACGTCTTTTGAGTCTCCACCGCAACTTGAGTTAAAGCCTCTGTCGGCTAATCTCAAGTATGCCTTTTTGGGTAGTAGTGACACTTTGCCTGTTATAATATCCTCTACTCTGAATTTAGAACAGAAAGGTAAGTTGTTATCAGTTTTGAAAGAGCATTGATTAGCTATAGGATGGTCGGTTGCTGATTTAAAGGGTATAGACCCGTCAATCTGCCAGCACCATATCCATCTTGAGGAAGGTGCGAATCCTTCAAGAGCTGCCCAACGTAAGTTAAACCCAAATATGAAAGAGGTAGTTAAAAAGGAAGTTTTAAAATTGTTGGATGCGGGTATCATTTACCCAATTTCTGATAGTGAGTGGGTTTCCCCTACTCAATTGGTTCCTAAAAAGTCGGGATTACAGTGATAGCAAATGAGGAGGGTATTCTAGTCCCTACAAGAGCTACCATTGGTTGGAGAGTCTGTATAGACTATAGAAAGTTAAATTCCAAGACTAGGAAAGACCACTTCTCACTGCCGTATATTGACCAAATTTTAGAGAGGTTATCTGGGCAGAGTTTTTATTTCTTCTTAGATGGCTATTCTGGGTATAACCAAATAGCGGTTTACCCTGAGGATCAAGAGAAAACTACATTTACCTGTCCATTCGGGACATTTGCATTTAGACGTATGTCTTTTGGCCTATGCAATGCCCCGAACACTTTCCAAAGATGTATGACTTCTATTTTTTCTGACATGATAGAATATTTGGAAGTGTTTATGGATGACTTTTCTGTTTTCGGTCATTCTTTTGATGAATGCCTGTCTAATCTCTCAAAAGTGCTTAAGAGATGTTGTGAGACTAATCTTGTACTTAGTTGGGAGAAGAGCCATTTTATGGTTCGTGAGGGCATCGTGCTTGGGCATATAGTATCTAGTAGGGGGATAGAGGTTGACAAGGCTAAGGTTGACTTAATTGCAAAATTACCTCCTCCCAATACTGTTAGGCAAATCCAGTCCTTTCTTGGACATGCAGGATTTTACAGGCGTTTTATTAAAGACTTTAGCAAAATAGCAAAACCAATGTGCAATCTGCTTGCTAAAGATATAGAGTTTAATTTTGATAAAGCCTGTTTAGAGTCCTTCAATAAGTTGCGTTTAATGTTGACCTCGGCACCTATCATGCGAGCTCCCGATTGGTCACTTCCTTTTGAGCTGATGTGTGATGCCTCCGATTATGCTGTGGGGGCAGTGTTGGGTCAGAGGGTAGATAAGGCCACGTATGTTATATACTATGCAAGTAAAACCTTAAATGAAGCTCAGTTAAATTATACTACGACTGAGAAAGAAATGCTTGCAGTAGTTTTTGCACTTGATAAATTCCGATCCTATCTTTGGGGATCGAAGACCATTGTGTACTCAGATCATGCCGCCTTGCGGTATTTGCTCTCTAAAAAAGAGACGAAGCCTAAACTGATTAGGTGGATTATCTTATTGCAAGAATTTGATTTTGAGATCAGGGATAAAAAGGGGTCTGAGAATGTCGTTGCTGACCACCTTTCTAGGATAGTAGTAGAAGAAGAGAGTGACCCCACGCCTATTAGGGATTCTTTCCCTGATGAGCAACTTTCTGCTGTCACCCATTCTACTTTACCTTGGTACGTTCATATAGTGAATTATCATGCCACAGGCCTTGTACCATCTCTTTGGTCAAAACAGGAAAATGTTCGATTCTTTTCTCAGATAAAATTTTATTATTGGGAAGACCCTCTCCTGTTTAGGTACTGTGCTGATCAGGTTATACGTAGGTGTATTCCAGAAGGTGAGACGCAAGACGTTTTGAAGTTCTGCCACACTTTAGCATGTGGAGGACACTTTAGCGGGAAAAAGACTGCCGCTAAAGTCTTGCAGTGTGGGTTCTACTGGCCCACTCTATTTAAAGATGCGCTGGACTTTTGCAAGTCCTGCCAGAATTGTCAGAGAATGGGTTCTATGTCTAAAAGGGATATGATGGCTCTTAACCCTATTTTAATCGTCGAAATTTTCGATGTTTGGGGCATCGACTTCATGGGATCTTTTCCTATTTCGCATGGGTTCGAATATATCCTAGTGGCTGTAGATTACGTGTCTAAATGGGTAGAAGTAGTAGCCACTAGGACCAATTACCACAAGGTGGTGTTGAAATTCCTCCAAGAGAACATTTTCTCTAGGTTTGGGTTTCCAAGGGCCATCATCAGTGATGGAGGGTCACATTTTAATAATCGACACTTTGCAACTTTAGTAGCTAAATATTCAATCACTCACAAAGTTGTAACCCCATATCATCCTCAGACTAGCGGACAAGTAGAGGTTTCGAATAGGGAAATTAAGCATATCCTCGAAAAAACTGTCAGGCCTGATTGTAAGGATTGGTCATTGCGCCTAATTGACGCATTGTGGGCCTATAGGACTGCATTTAAAACCCCTATTGGTATGTCTCCGTACCGTTTAGTTTATGGCAAACCCTGTCACCTCCCTGTCGAGCTAGAACACAAAGCACTTTGGGCCATTAGGAAATTTAATTTTGAAATGAAGGAAGCAGGTTCTCACCGTAAGCTTCAATTAAATGAGCTCGAAGAGATTAGGAACGAGGCTTATGAAAGTTCTAAAATCTCTAAAGCCAAAATGAAAGAGTTTCATGACAGACACATCAATAGAAAATCTTTTGAACCTAATAAGAAGGTGTGGCTGTTTAACTCCAAATTGAGGCTATTTCCTGGTAAGCTTAGATCTCGCTGGGATGGACCCTTTGTGGTGACTAGAGTTGCTCCTCACGGTGCTGTTGAAATTAGAAATCCTCGAACTGGTTTGTCATTCTTTGTGAATGGACAAAGACTTAAGCCGTTTATTGAGGGTATAGCCGATAGTGAGGGCATTAGGGATGGTTTGGTAATTGAGTCTGTCAGTTTGGAAGACCCAACCTATCATTTTGACTAAAGTGGAATTTCACGTCTGGCTGTAGACGTTAAACTTAGTCCCCCCACCCTTTCCCCTTGTTCTTACACTTTCGTCTGGTCGTGACATCCTTGCAAACATTGAGGACAATGTCTACTTCTAGTTGGGGAGGGGTTGTATATTATATTTTTTCTTTTCTGTCTTGATTTATTTATTCATGTAAATTATTGCATATATAATAAATTGTTGTTTCTAATTCTTGTGCACATATTATACCATTGATTTGTTTAGCGATTATTTGTATAGATTTTGATAAATAAATACGTGGTAACTGTGAGTTTATTCTTTCATTTATATCATATCTATTTGTCTATTTTCGATACATTAATTGTAACTTTACTGTGATTAGCTTGTATTCAATCTTACACATGCACGAACTTGGTTTAATCTTCATACTTGGCAATTAGAATATCTGATAAAAACCCGTTTATAAAGCGGAGACTGGTAACAAATAATGCAAAATTTGAACCATTCGATCATTTTTTGGGACTCAAATATTCATCATTTCAGTTCAGTTCTTGGTTATTGCTTATCTGTTATATCTTGCGTAGATGCTTAATTCGTGCGTATTTTAGAATGCAAATAACTGGCTAATCAGTCGAGAATAAGGTGCAATTTTTTTTGAAAAATGATTTAAGGCCATTTTCTTCGAGTCTTTGTGCCATATATATTATTTCTAGAGTATAGGACCTCCCGTAGTACCTTAATTTGAGCCTAAAAGTTGCCAATTTTTTCGATAAACTTAGCAGCCATGGGTTACGTTGTGTCTCTTATTCAGTTAATGTATTAAGTGGTCTGTTATAGTGAAAATAAATAAAAAATTTTGAAAATATTGAAAATTCAAATTATCCATTTTGCTATCGATAGACCTTATGTTTATCGATAGAAGGCTTGAGTTCAAAAAAATAAAAAACCTCCATTCGTGGCAGAGGCATCTGGCTATCGATAGCGCCCCATCGCTATCGATAGAGATTACGAACCATCACCTGAAAAGAGCTTCCCCGCGCGAAAACTCTTCATTTCTTCCATTCTTTTCACCTGAAAACGCCATTAACGGCGATACCATCCACCTTCCATAGCCTTTTCCGACCATCTCAGGCGTCCGTTTCGGTAAAGCTCGATTCCATTGCTATCCTCGCGGCATTCTTCACATTTCTGACCGATCAAAACGGACTTTTGCTCCACTTTATACATTCGCCATTCACCCACTTCAAGCACTCCGGCGAGTTATTTATTCCGGCGATCCCCCTTAGCTTCATTCATTCATACCCATAAGCAAGTAAGCTTTCCATTTAAAGCTTTTTATTTAAAATGAATAAATTTCTATATGGGTTGAGTATGGTTTTTGGGTCGGGATTAAGATAGTGGTTGGGTATATTTTAAATTTTTGAGTTTGTTGCATTGCTGAAGTTGTGGTAAGGCCTGGATGTTAGGTCATGAAGTAGCTTGCATGCTACTATTATGTGTATTTGGATGTGCTGATGAATGATGCCTAGATGTTAGGCTTGAGCTTAGCTGTTTATTCTGTTAGGGAGGGTGTATTTTCTTCAGCTCTGCTTTGTTGTGGTTGGTTTTTTTCCTGTTATTGACTGTGTTTGTGACTGCTGCTGTGGGTGTGTTGTGTTCAATCTGTACAGCTCTATGGTTCTCCTAAAGACCACTAGCAAGCCCCGAGAGAAGGGCGTGGCATTTCAGGAGCCAGTACCGCCACAGAGACCGAGGAGGTCTGCAGCCACGGGCAGGGGCAAGGCCCAGTGCACAGCGCCAGATACCCCAGACAGTTCTGAGTCTGACGTGCCAGCAGCCCCTATTCAGAGGCCCTCATCTAGAGGGCAGTCGTCTGCTCAGCCGCCAGAGAGTGCGCCTCCGACGAGTTCACAGTATGTGGAGGAGGATTTTTATGAGCACCCTGAGATAGGCGAGACGGGCGAGCCTAGCATGACTCGAGAGTTCGAGAATTTTACACAGACAGAGGCTGGGTCGAAGAAGTTACCGACCCGTCGTGCTCCGAAGCCGTGGTCAGTGATCCTAGCAGCAAAGAACTTCAATGTCGAGCGCTATGTCGACCTGAAAGCCTTCAAATATGAAGGCTTGCTTGTTGAGACCCTACAGGATAGACACCTCAGCACCTGGCTGAGGAAGGGCGCAGGCTATATGGCCAGTGTGGTGCGACAGTTCTACACATCAGCACATATGGCAGAGGATCAGCCGCAGATGCTTAGGGCCAAGGTTGGAGGCCGCATTATTGAGATCACTCCTGACAACATCTCTACCTACTTGGGATGCGAGTGTCCAGTATCTGCTGAGATTGAGAGCAGTTATTTAGAGCTGACAGAGAGTCAGTGTGCAGATATGGTGTGCGTGGACCGAGAGCTATTCGATGGACTCCATTTCACGACCGGGAACATGCACCCATCCTACGTAGCTGTGAATAAGCTGCTCTACTGTAATCTGAGAGCGAGGGGTACTGATTCATAGATCCCCGTGGAGTCTGTGCGGCTGCTGTTAGAGTTCTTGAGTGACCACGAGATGGACATCGCCTTGTTGATCTTCAGCGAGATCCGCACTTTCATTTTCACACAGCAGCGTAACAACATGCCGTACCCCCAGATGATTACAGCTTTTGCCTTGGGTGTGGGTGTGTTGTGTCTGATGAGCCGCTGCGATGGGGTGAGGGACCTATTACCCCCACTACTATAGCTAGGAGTATGGCAGCTCGGCCGAAGAGGCCACGTACAGAGTCCGCTGACCCATCAGAGCCTGCTCCAGCTTCTACCTCACAGCCATCAGCTACTCCAGCTCCGACTCCTGCTGCACCTACTATGCCAGCTACATCATCTGCCAGCTCTCAGGATTTGTTACTTCAGGTCCTAGAGGGGCTGAGATCAGTGATGCAGACTCAGCAGATACAGTCTGCGTAGCTTGACAGGCAGTCCGCGCAGCTTGACAGGCAGTCTGCTCAGATGGAGAGATATTCTGCACAGCTCTGGGTTATGTGGAGACGTATGGACGGCGAGCCGATTTCTGAGGCCGACCGCGCACTATTTTATGAGCCACAGCCTACTGCTGGATTTGACATCCTACCTGGGGATGATCAGTTATCTGATGAGGCCCGCGGTCAACGCGAGGCAGAGATGAGGGCGGGTGTTGAGATGAGAGATGATGCTCAGTCTTGAGCTTGGGTGGTTGTTCTTTTTGGAGTTATAATTGTTTCTTTTGTTAGAATTTTAAGTTGTTAACAGGGTTAGTATAGGGTATTTAGGATGGTTTAGGGTAGTAACCTTGAACATATTATGAACCATCCTAATTTTACAGTCCAAAATTTCTTCTGTTACAACCAAATACATTACAATCCTATAAAGACCTTTTTGATTTCAAAATTTTGTGCACTATTCTCTCGTGATTACTTGTTTATTTAAGTTTTATTTATATGAACTGCATCTTTGCATATATAACTTCGTTAATTCATCTTTCATTGGTCATTTTTAGAGCTTAATGTATAAGTTTTATACCTGTACATTTCCATTTGGGAACTCTGGGTTACTAACCTTTTTCAGAGCGAACATTTTTTGCGAGCGACCACCAGTGAGGATTTGAAGTTGAAACTTATTTAGGGTTAATTCTCGTACTCTTATTGCGTTATTTTGATTCTATCAAGTTCATCCTCACTACACATTGAACACTTGCTAATTACCTGTTAAAGATAGCATTTTCTGTGTTTAAAATTTTCAATTATGTTATTGATATATCTGTAGATGAAACTCGTGAGGTGTACATAGTATAGTTTTTAAATTCTTTATCAAATGATTATTTTATTCATTCATGTTTGTGGGTATCAATTTTGCAAACCCTCACGAAACTACACTCGTCCACTAGGGGTAACTTAGTGGTTTAAAAGGCTTGTTGCATATGCTAAATGCAATCGCGATTCCCTGCGAAAGTGGCTTTTCAATTTCTAGTTTAAAATCTGTCGTCTTTTAGAGTATAGCTATTTGCTAAGAGACTAGCAAAACCTAAGTTGGGGAGTGTGATTGTATCACAATCATGCTCTCAAATTATGGTATTACTGTGTTCTCTTATATAAATAGTTGCGTAATAATATCTCGTTTTGTATAAAATCTGTATAAATTGGTTAAAATCTCTTTTTCAAGAAATCTGTGCAGATTATATATTTACGAAGTCGTCACCTATGAAGCCTTGATTATCGTCCCAATTAAAGAGCATTCCAGAAAAGATCAGCAATAGCCATTGAAGTGCGAAAAGACTGCAAAAGAAATTCTGCACATTCAAAGCAATAAGCCAACATGACTATCGATAGCCAAGTCTCGCTATCGATAGAAGTACTATCGATAGCCACACTTCGCTATCGATAGACCTTAGGCGGCTGAGGGCTGTCTTAGATATTTTGAGATATTTCAAGGACATAAACGTCTTTTGCATTTCCATTCTATATATACACGTGTAAAGGCGACTTAAAGAGGGTTCAAGACTTTTTCTCTGAATCATTACTCTGTCAATTTTAATAGACTTCATATTACAGTTCAATTCTGTTTTTTATTCGGTCATTTACTTTTTCAGCAATTTCTACTTTTCTGCAATTTTTCTTTTAATGCATGGCTCAATTCTCACTTGAGGATTGTTCTTTACTTATACAGTCTTTACTTTCAGCACTTTAATTTTCTGCAATTTTCCTTTTTAATACATGGCTCAATTCTCACTTGAGAATTGTTCTTTACTTTTATTGTCATTTTCTTTATTTATTTAAGCCCTTTTCTTTATTTACTTTCGTCATTTTCTTTATTTATTTCAGCCATTTTCTTTATTTACTTCAGTCACTTTTTCCTTATTTCTTCAGTCATTTACTTTCTGCTTTTATTTTATATTTTTCCATCCCGTGAACCCTTAGAGCTTGTCATGGATAAATGATATTCTCCTCCATTGATGTGTAGCTAATACTCCAAGCTTGGGTGAGGATGAAGTTGGATTCTTTATGCAATTCTATTTTATAAACATCCCTTTATTTGTATTATGTGATTGCATAGTTGTGAAGGTTTTACCGCACACTATCGCTAAATATAATATTATATAATTGTACATCTGTGATTACAATTATATAATTATGCAATGGTACTTATTGGTATGAATACAAACCAGCATGCTTTATCCCCAATTAAGGTGGATAGCGATATTCCATTCTTTTCAAGGATAAACCTGTCGGTCCTGTATTCATCATCTTTTTGGGACTTCCTTCTTGTAGTTGGATGAACCACCATACATAATTACTATATTGAGGATTTTATAATATAAGTTGTATATTTGATATTCAATGGGCTTCTCACCCAAGTTTCGCTCATTCCATCAATTTAATCGCGTTTTTAACCAGCTTTCTTAAAATTCCGTATTTTCGCTTCGACCCAATTGAAGCGCTTTTCATCACCAACTTAATTTGAAAATATTCTTTCACTTTAATTAATTCTAATAGTCTTTTATTATAAACCTACATATTCCCAGTGGTTCGACACCCGTGCTCACTAGTCGCAATTGAATTGAGATTAACAAACACGCGGTTTTATAAATATATTAATCTTGATCATTAACAAGGAATAATCTCCCTTGTTCCCAGACGATCATTAATGTTATCCGAGTTCGACATTCAATATGTAGTGTAGAAGTCAGTAAAAGGGAGAGCGGTGGCAGAGTGTCTAGCAGAGCATCCAACGTCAACAGAAAGACCGTCTGAGTACCATTTCCCCAATGAAGAGATTTTAGAAGTGAGTAAGGAGCCTTGGAAAGTATTCTTTGATGTGGCTCATAATAAGAGAGGATGTGGAATAGGCGTGTTGTTAGTCATATCGGAGAATAACTTGATACCATTATCTGTCAGGTTATCCTTCGATGCCACTAATAATATAACCGAATATGAAGCCTGTATCATAGCATTGGAAGCTGCCTTGGAGTTGGGTGTGAAAGAATTAGAAGTATATGGAGATTCTGCCTTGATAATATGTCAGACCAGAGGAGAATGGAAGAGTCAGGATAAGAAATTGTTACCCTACCATGAATATTTAGAGGCCTTGGTGAAAGAATTCCGTCGAATCGACTTCTTTTATCTGTCTAGGTTAAA
>JAESVK010032161.1:0-20690 GCA_017140935.1 Hamamelis virginiana | reverse complement strand
CCTGTTCCGCTGCGCATCCATGTCTGTGGTTTTCACAGAACCTTTCAAATGCATCGAAGAAGATGAGGATGCAGTGAAGTCTTTTCCAGATGATTCTAACATTGCTGTTGAAACTGAACAAACTTCTAATTTATGTTTAAATTATGTTAATGATTTGATTGAAGTAAACTTAAGTGATAACGATAACTGTCATAAGACTACATTTATTAGTAGTTTGTTAGATAGTAGTAGTAAAAATAGAATTATTAACATACTTAAGAAATATAGAGATTGCTTTGCTTGGGAATATAGTGAAATACCAGTGCTGATCAGGTTATTAGTGGAGCACAGGCTGCCAATTAAAGAAAATTTCAAGTCATTCAAGTAAGAGCCAAGGAGATTAGCACCCAAAATTATTCCAAAGATCAATGAAGAACTAGAAAGATTGCTGCAGGCTGGCTTCATTTGAACTGCAAGGTATGTAGAGTGGATATCTAATATTGTCCCTATCACCAAGAAAAATGGAAAATTAAGAGTTTACATTGATTTCAGAAATTTAAATCAAGCAACTCTATAAGATGAATATCCAATGCCAATTGTTGACCTTTTGGTTGATGAAGTGGCAGGACATCAAATCATGTCATTCATGGATGGGCCTTCAGGTTATAATCAAATTTACATAGCTGAAGAAGATGTCCATAAAACTGCATTTAGATGCCCTGGAAGTATAGACACCTTTGAATGGATTGTGATGCCATTTGGATTGAAAAATGCTGGTGCCACTTACCAACGAGCCATGAATGCTATATTTCATGATATGATTGGAGATTTCCTTGAATGTTATATTGATGATATAGCCATTAAGTCCAATAGTATGGACAATCATATTGAAAACTTGGAAAAAGTTTTAAAATGAATGAGGCATTATAAGTTGAAGATGAATCCTCAAAAGTGTGCTTTTGGAGTTTCATCTGGAAATTTTTTAGGCTATCTTGTACATCATAAGGGCATTGAAATTGATAAAAATAAGGCCAAAGCTATTATCGATGCAAGGCCTCCTTCAAATAAAAAGGAATTACAGAGGTTTTTAGGACAACTAAATTTCCTTCGAAGGTTTATTTCTAATGCTGCAGGAAAAACTAAAATTTTATCTTCTTTATTGAAGTTGAAAGGTGGAGAAGAATTCAAATGGTTGGAAGAACATCAGAGTGCCTTTGAACCAATAAAGCAATATTTGGTTCATCCACAAGTGTTGATGCCACCTACAATGGATAAGCCTTTGAAACTCTACATTTCTGCTACTGAAGATTCTACTGGAAGTCTGTTGGCTCAAGATAATGAGAATTTCAGAGAGCAAGCTGTCTATTATTTAAGTAGAATTTTGAATGAGACTGAACAGAAGTACTCAGCCATTGAAAAATTATGTCTTACTTTGTATTTTGCAACAATGAAACTTAGATATTATTTACTTCCAAAAGAGGTCATTGTATTGTCCAAGTTTAACATTATAAAATACATATTAACAAGGCCTTTGCTGAATAACAGAATTGGAAAATGGATATTGGCTTTAACAGAATTTACTTTTATTTATATGCCACAAAAGGCTGTAAAAGGCCAAGCTTTGGCAGATTTTCTTGTTGATCATCCTCCCCAGGAAATTTTGCAAGAATGCCTTGAAGCAAATATTCTGGGTATTGCTCCATGGAGAATGTGGTTTGATGGTTTGAAGACTACTCACTTCTCTGGAATTGGTGTAGTGATTGAGTCACCAACAGGAGTTAAAACTAAATTTTGTTTAAGATTGGAGCAAAATACTACCAATAATCAGGCTGAATATGAGGCTTTGATTTTTGGACTCGAAATTCTAAAGGAATGGAAAGCTGAGATGATCGAAGTTATGGGAGATTCCCAACTTGTCATTAAACAAGTCAAAGGGGATTACCAATGCTTAAGTTCAGTTTTATTGCCTTTTTATGCTAATGCAATTCATTTAATTAGCAATTTTCAAGATATCTTTATTAATTATATTCCTAGATTCTTGAATAAAGAGGCAAATGATTTAGCTCAAATTGCTTCTGGTTTCAAAGAAATACCATGGAGCATGGAATTATGTTTTGAAAACAAAAGAATAATTTTACCTTCATTATTGGAAAGAGGTTTTCCAATTGAATTAAATGAAGTTGATGTTCAAAAAGAGGATTGGAGGACACTTATAAAGGATTACCTGCAAAATCCTAATATAAAAACCTCTAGATTGACAAGAATCAAAGCATTAAAATATGTCTTGTATGATACAGATTTGTACAAGAAAAGCTCGGATGGTTTGTTACTAAGATGCCCTAGTGAAGAAAAATTACTTCGGATTATGGGTGAAGTTCATGAAGGAACATATGGGTCTCATCAACCATGTGTTAAAATGAGATGGCTAATTAGAAGACATGATTTTTATTGGCCAATGATTTTAAAAGACTGCATTGAGTATGCGAAAGGCTGCCAAGCATATCAAAAACATGGTAATGTATGTCATAGGCCTGCCTTTGAACTGAATTCAATAATAAAACCTTAGCCATTTAGAGGTTGGGCCATGGACTTAATTGGAAAGATATTTCCTCATTCTTCGAAGTAACATTCTTTTGTAATAGTAGCTACTAATTACTTTACAAAATGGGTCGAAGCTAAACCTATGGTTGTAGTTACACAATCCAAAGTGATTAAATTCATTAAAGAAATTATGAGTAGGTTTGGTATTCCTCAAACCCTACAGCTGATCAAGGAAGTGTTTTTACTGGAAATGAAGTGAAGGAATTTGCCAGCCAATATGGCATTGCTTTGATTCATTTAACTCCTTATTATGCACAAGCTAATGGTCAAACTGAGTCTTCAAATAAAATTTTGAAGCAAATTTTGCAAAAAACTATTGATGAAAATCTAAGAGAATGGCATGATCTATTGCTTAACATTTTGTGGGCTTACAGGACTTCAAAACATTCTAGTACATGCACAACTCCTTTTGCATTAACTTATGGGCATGATGCAGTATTGCCTATGGAGATTAATGTAAATTCTTTGAGAATTTCCAAACAACATGAATTAGGCCAAGAAGATTATGAAATGGCTATGCATTTAGAACATGATACATTAGATGAAGATAGGTTTGAGGCCTTGAATCACATCCAAATACAAAAGAAAAAGGCAGAAAGAGCCTATAATAAAAGGGTAAAAGTAAAAACCTTTGCTGAAGATGAATTGGTCTGGAAAACTATACTCCCAATTGGTTCGAAAGATCATAGATTTGGCGAATGGTCTGCAAATTGGGAAGGACCATTTCAAGTTCATAGAGTCTTAAAGGGTGGTGCATATCATTTAAGGAATCTTAATGGATATGTTCATTCAAAAAAGATTAATGGCAAATTTTTAAAGAAATATTTTTCCACTATTTGGGAAAATAGACAATCTTGATGTTATTGGCAGGTTTACCAACCAAGAAATAGAATAATGGCATATAAACGAATAGGTTAACAGTATGCCATTATAAAAGCCAAAATGATATTAATTAAAGATATTGAAAAGTATTTACAAAAACAAATTCAACACAGAATTTGAAAACTAAAACTATTGTTCAGATATTACAAATGCAAATTCAAAAATATTGTAGACTCTTCTTCATGGCATTCCAATCTGCAGTACTGGTATCCAAGTACTGCATCATGCCATGTTTGCTCTTCAAGGGACCAGGTTTGTCAGCAATGTACTTCTTAAGTATTTCCTTATGAGGATTAGCTGCAGATTTTAAGGCAATCATTTCCTCTTGGCTAGCCTCATGTTGAGCTTGGAGAGAAGCAAGTTCAGTTTGCAGAATCTTGATTTTATCCTCCAAGGAAATGATTTGTTCTTTCTTAGCCTTTTGCTGTTGCAAGTTATCCTTAAGGAAAATGGAGCTAGATTGCATTTCCATAATGGCTGCTTCAATTGGACCCAAATCATCTTTGATTTCATTGTATCTCTCAACCAGTATGATCATTTGAGAGACAAGAAGTTTCAATTGCTGAGGAGAACCTTGATTGACATCTGCAAGATTGTTAACAAGATCTTGGCATTGATCAATGATTTCTTCTTCAAGACAGGGTTGAGCAAGTCATCCAGAGACAAGTTTTCACATTTCTAAAGCAGTTTTGTTTGATCAGATGCAGTTGGAGTAGAAATTTTTGTAGGAAGTTCTTCTTCCGAAAACTGAAGTTCTTGATTTGCCCATTCCACTAATGCCAATGTATCATCTATATTTGGGGATGACACTTTGAGAGTTGGCAAAGAGGGAACAGGTTGAGCTAAAGTTTCAGTTTCCAGAATAACTTGAAATAGAAAGTAAATTAATGATTTCGAATCATTAAAACATGAGTAAATATATCATGTCTTTCAAATGCTAATTAAAATATACCTGTTCAAGAGAAATTTCAGGTTGAGGAAATGATGAAGTTCCCTCTTCAGTAAGAGGAATGTTTGGAAGATTGTCTGCAGCAATTTGAATAACAGTCCCTGGAGGCTAAAGTAATGAAATTGTGTTAGTATTTTGTGGCAAAACAAAATTTCCTCACTGGGATAAGTTTGTATTAAAACTTACAATCAGACCAGTAGTTCGAAGAGCTTCATTGTGGAAAAGAGGTAAATCAACATACTGTGTAGCCATCCTGACTAACAGTTCATGGATCTGAAAACCATGTATACAAAGAATTGTTAGTTCACGATGTATTGGCTCGAAAGGAAAAAATTAAAACTATATTACCTCAGGAGATATTGCAGCAGAGGAAGCAAAAGAAGTTGGGGTAGCTGCTTCAGAAGTCTTGGGGGTCTGTAATAAAAATATAGTTAAAGAAGTGATTCATGATGAAGGTATATATATAAAAAAAAAAAAAAAAAATTTACCTCAGTAGTGATAATTTGACCATGAGGGTCAATTGAAATAATAGGCTCAATGGAAAGTGGCTCTGATGAACATGAATCATAGCCAGCATTCCCCAAGTTCTGAGAATTTTCTTCTTCAGTTGGCTGAGAATGAGGAATTAATGCATCTTGGAATGCTTGAGCTGTTTCCTTTTCAGAAATCTCTTCTCTTGGATATTCAGTTGAAGGAGTTGTTTCTTTAGCAGCTTTTCTTTCTTGTTTTTTCAATTTTCAATTTTCTTCTTTCTCTTGCAACTCTTGGAGAAGTTGCTGCATTCTTTCAAGATTCTCTTTTTCTTGTTTCCTTTTTTCTTTTTTCTCAATCTTTCTTTTTATTTTTTATTCCTCTAAAGATGTCTTCGAAGAAGGGGTTCGAAGAGCATCTTTAACAATAGAAGGCGGTTGTTCAAAAGCCATCTTGGATTTTTGCTTTGAAGGGTTGTGAACTGTTTTCTTTCTTTTCTCTGGATACTTGTCATCTTCAGAAGTTGGAAATGAAGTAATGGTAGAAGAAGTTGCTCTAGTTTGTTTATTTCGAATCAAAGGCACTTCAATTGTTTCCTCTTCTGAATTTTCCTTCTCTTCAGGTTCATCATCACTGATATTGATTTCAGTGCCAGAAGGAATTTGTTGTAATCTCTGACTTAAAAGCCTTTGACCTGAAAAGTAAAGTGCATGATAAACATAAGTTCAACAAAAAATATATATATATATATATAAATGTAAATTTCTTACTTTTCCGAGAAGAGGAAGGGGGAATAATTGCAGTAGTAGTGGCCTTCTTTGGGAGAGGAGGTAGAGCCACACTAACTGATGAAGCTAAATTCTGAGCAACTTGTGTTAAAAGGGCTTCAGTGGAACTTCTACTATTCTTAGAAGGAGTTTGACTTGCAGAAATGGGCAATGAAGCTGAAGACTTTTTCTTATACTCAAAAGGGTAAACGCTGGCTATTGCTGAGGAAAAATTGATGGAGCCAAAAGCATTTGTCCAGTTAGCATCCCACCAGTCATCAAACTTTTTAATAGACAAGTAATGGTGGTCAAAAGAATAGAATTTGAACTTACTTCTTTCTTTGGCAAATGCAGTCATAATCTCTTTGATTTGACTATCTTCTTTGAAGGTTTCCCTCTTCGAAGAGATGCTTGCAAAGGAACTCACATAAGGCAATGGAATGGTTTGAAGTAAACCAAACTACCTAGCTACCAAGTTTTGAAAATAGGGTTCTGCAGAAGTTTCAAAAAATTGTCCACGCCCTCTGGTGACATAAGAGGAAACCAGCAAATCTCTGCTAATCAAGAAACTGGCCCAAAGGTCTGCCATTTCTGGAGTAGCTTGAATTGAAGCTCTCATAGGGTAAAATTGTTTTAACTAAGCTGGGCCAACTGCAGGGTCAGAATGTGGCTCGAAGAGGTTTGGTTTCCTTTTGGAGGGAAGTTTAAAGAAAAAGGAGCAATGAGATGATGAAGTTTGTTCATCAAATTTATCTGACTCAATGAATCTCTCACCAAAATTTAGAAAAGTTTGATTCTCATAGATGAAGAGTTTGAGTCTGATTTCAGGAAAGTAAGCATAAAGCCATAATTGTAAAACCCAAAAGGGGCCTCCAGTGTTATAGCTCATTTGCTTTTGATATAAACAATATCAAAAGGGGCCTCCATTCCAAATTCCTGGGTGATTCTCTGAGAAGAATAACAAATTAAAAACCTATTGATCCAAAACAAAAGAAAGGAAGTATGTTCCTTCAATGAAACAGGTTCAGAGGCTTTACCCATTTCACATTGGATGAAGCCTGGATAGCTAAGATTTGGAATGGATGCAAGAGAATAAGAAAAAGATTCTTCATGACCTAAAAGAGCATTAACCTCAATGTCAAGAGGGGACAAACTAGTGATTGCACAAATGTCCAAGATAGTTGGGGTCATGGGACCATATGAGAATTGAAAACAGTTGAAAGCAAGGGACCAAAAACAAAAAGCAGCAGCTAAAAGCTTACCATTACAAGAGAATTTTTTGATTGAAAGAGAGATGGCATCATTGATTCCCAGTTCAAGCCATTCTTGCTCTTTGGCAGCCCTGACCCTTTCGACCCATTTATTCCAGCCATCATCAATCTTTGGCCAATGTCGAATCGCATTGCCTTCCCATTCAGTAACTTGACCCTGTTGAAGGAGGGTTTATTCATTTTCTGGAAATGGAAAATGTGAAATAAAATCCTCTTTGATCTCATTCTTGAAGGAAGGGCCAAGGATGCTAGCTTTAGGGTTTGACTCGTGAGAGTTCAGAATACTAGGGTACAGTTGATCACTGTTATCCCTAAGGGTTTCTATGTACAAATCTTTCAGTGCAGAAGCATGGGTTTTACCAGTATGTTTCGAAGAAGAAGAAGCTTTGGAAGTTTTCACAGTGGGTTTAGAAGATGAAGAAGCCATAGAAGTTTTTGTTCAAGAAAACCAAAGAAGAAGAAAGATGTATGAAGAACAGGGGTTTCAAGTCATTGAAAACTTAAAGGAAGATAAAATCTAATTCGAAAGCTTTAAAGAGAGTCTGAGTATAACCGCCAGTAGCAGAAGGTGGAGAGACGTGCATCACATTAATTCAAAACTCATCATTGAGTTTCTCTTTATGCGGGGGGTATGTTCAGGCTCAATATTTGCATGCTAAGAAATGAAGCCACGTAAGATCAATTCGATGAGGTGGAAAATGAGATTTTACATTTTATTTTTGCCTTGAAGAAGAAAGACGGTTATCAAGAGCAGTTACTGACTTCGTATCTTCGAAGCAAAGGAGTTTCTTATAAATTTGATTTTTTCCTTTGGAAATTATTAAATTTTGAAGTTTTAGATATTATAAAAGTATATAACTGCCGAAAAACAATTTTTATGTGGAAAGCCAAACTTTTTCATGGCTTATAGGTTTCCTGCATAATAGGAAATTTGAAATTCAAATAAATAACTGTTGGTAACCATTTAACAGTTATTTATTTCAAGTCACAGCAGTTATTCGAAGATTTCTCTGATTGGAGCATTCAAAGTTCAGCTATTTGAATCTGGAAGAAAAATCTGAAGATTATAAAAGCTAAGAAATTACCCACATGGCATAACAGGTTTCGTTGAATATCTGAAGAGCAGTTATAGTCCAAGTTTAGCCACATAGCATCGCAATAGCCAATAGGAGGTTGAAGACGGTTATTCTGAATTCTATAAATAGAGGAAGAGACCTCATTGCAAAGGGTTCCTCAACCACATCAATCACACTCTACGTGTGTCTTGTCTTTATTTTTCATTTACTTTTCAAGTTGTATTATCCCTTTCAATTTCCAGCTTGTAATTTACATTTACTCAGTCCAGTTTACATTTTCCAGTTTATCATTTCCTTTACATTTACCAGTTTATCATTTCCTTTTTAGTTTCCAGTTTATCATTTCCTTTACCCAGTTTTAAATGCTTCATTTCCTTTATTTAGCTTAAGTAACTTAGTTAGGGTAACTTAGCTCTTAGGATCCTTTCTTCTAAATCACCCCTCGCATTGAAGAGCTTTAACAAAAGTCGTGCAGTTGCTATACCAGAAATGGAGGTAATTTTATGATTATGTGGTTTCTTCAAAGCATTTTATTTTCTGTTTTATTCCGTTTTCATTTTGATTCATTAATTTGCCCAAATATTAAAAGTCCTCTTCATTGAGGCAATTCGAACCATTCACACACTCGCCTGTTTAGAAGTTAATTTGGCTTGCTTCGAGCCAATCATCTTGAAAAGTGGTCAGGTTAACTTTTCTGGCACGCCCCCATTTCGAACCACACTTAAGTGTACGCCGCGGCCATAATGAAGATTTCCCGATCGAACAGTACCAAAATGGAGGTACCTACACTTTAAATCCACTGTAAATGATAAATATGTAGTCCATCTCTTGGACGACTTTCAGATGTGAAGATTATTATTATATATAAAAAAGGTTGATGCCAGTTTACAATAAGGCGCATGTGAGAGAGGTATGTACAAGAACAATCTTTATCAATCTTGTCATCATCGTCTGTCATCGATGCTACCGATGCCTCTTTACTCTTTTACAAATGACAATCCTTCAGTTTTGTAAAATAACGTAACATATATAACATTTACTGAGACTCATTTTATCAGAGTTGGATGCAAGTTGGAGGCCGACATTCAATATGTTTACAAAAGAAACAAAAATTAAAGAAAGAAAATCAAGATGTGGGCCTGACAGTTGACAGTAGAAGATATTGACAGATCGAAATGAGGATAAAAGATCTGAGGTTGTGATGTTAGATTGGAGTGGACTAAGTGGATAGGATTGGTGTGGCCAAATATCGCCCAAGAGCCCGAGAATACAGAGATTGCTTGAGGAGAAAAATACCAAGTTAATCACTGTTTAAACCATATTTTTAGCTACTATACTTGGCTCCTTACACAAGAGGAGCAGATGTGGGCCATGTGGCCCAATCTCATATCAACACCGTTTTAAAAACGCATGCCATTCATGTGACTCTTAGGGCTAAAATGCAAATTTTGTCATCAATATTTATTTTTTAGATCACAAAAGTAAATGGATCGATATGGATATTTTTACCAAAAATAGAAAAAGAAAAAAAGGATATGGATATGAATATGGATATGGAATCCTTTTCTTATATAGACTTACTTACTTACATGAGGACTTGATTTTTTAGCCAATAAAGGATGTATATTTTGAAAAATTGGCCATTGGATTGAATATTTCTCTTATTGTCATAGTTTTTCACGATCTATATTTCAAAAATCGGCCAACAGATTATTGTGATTTTTGGCATGCATGTCATATATACATAGGAAGAATATTCAATCCAACGGCCGGTACGGTTTTCCAAAATTCCCAACTCATATTGACTTAAAAGCCAAGTCCTCATATAAAAAAAGTCCTCATAAGAAAATTACTCTAGATATGGATAGAGGTGATCCAATGATGCCATATCCATTTTGGGATCTTGGAACATAAAATGAGGGAAATGGTGATGTGGCAGGAGATTGATTGAGGCCAAGCTTATATCCAAATATAGATACCAATTTGGATCAATAGTGGTTGTTTGACACATGGATATACATCACCATTGAATCACCTAAATTGCTATTCATATGAAAATAATGAATTTGTATATGGATATGGATACACTATTGGAGATGGCCTTAAAAAATAAAATTTTTAGAAGGCAGAGCACCTATTCTGTAAAGCCGATTGGCTCCCCCAGCCTGATCGTTCGTTTTCCGGTCAATAAACTAACGCCGGGAAGGAGCAGTAATTAGGAAACACAAGAAGCAGTAATTCATATTACGTACCAGCAACAATGACAGAAGAGTTGTCATCCTTGGACTGGACCAGATCATTGTTTTCAGAAATCAAACCATCTTGCATTCTCAAAAAGATAACACTCCTCATTTGGAGAAATCAAAGTTAAATTGGAGGAATCAAAGTTTCTAATTTCATTCTTCATTTGGAGAAATCCTTTCACTCACATAACACTCCTCACTGTACAAAAAAGCAATGGAGGGAAAAAAAAACCTACAAAAGACAGATTAATGAGGTATAAAATAAGAAAAAGAAACTTGGAATAATTAACAAACATGTGGCATGTCTCACATGATATCTGGCATTTATGTTAAAATCTTGATGATCACATTTCTTTGATTTAACTGCATGCGATGATTGAAATAAGCTCATTTGCTGTCCATGTCACTAGGGAGAGGTTCCGGAGAAGGCTTACCAAATCTTTATTCAATGGTGAGACTGTAGATGATCCATCTGTGAAAATTTTAACAAGCAAGCAGCTGTGAGGCAACCTAGCTTGCTAATTGGACATATATTTAAAACATCATGCAGCAAATAATTTAAGATACCATCAATATCAGTCATGTTGTAATAAGGTGTATTTTAAGCAACTATGCTTAGGTAACATGCATAGTCCCATTACAAAACAAAATTTGAAAAATCGACCGTTGGATTATATGAACTACTTATGAATTTCATCTTCGTCAAAAATCATAATAATCCAGGTCCAACAGTCGGTTTTTTAAACACATCACACCAAAAAATTGTGACCTTTTTGTTCTTTAAAAAGTCACAAGTTTTTTCCGGTTGGTTTTTTCAGAAACCAACCGTAGGATTGCTATGATTTTTGGCGAACATGAAATTCATAAGTAGTTCATCTAATCTAACGATTGGGTTTTCAAAATATGTCCTGCAATGAACTTTGCATTATGCAAAGTTTCATAAGGTGTAACTTATAACAGCATTACTGCCATAAATATATATACCTGAACACTTAATTAGACTCAGTAAAGAATATGAAGCAAGCACCCTCTCCTCAAGATCTCTGTCGTACTTCAACGACTCTAGCAATTGTGGCATCAGAATTGAGCATGCCATGGACCCAAGAACTTCATCCCCGATTGATGGCAGGAAACTACTCATCCATGAAACAGTGACTAGGCTGGCTCGTGCTAAACATGGGATGCCGTTGGCTATGGAATCTGAAAGAGCAGCCAAGAGCCTCTTGTTGCCGCTGGTGAGCAAGACTATTGCTGCTTTCTTTAGCCAATTTTCCGCCCCATCTTCCTCTTCATTCTGCTAATTGTTGCACAATGAAATGAAGCATTTTATCGTCAAAAATGATAAATTTGCAACCTAATTTGTTAGAATTACGTAAGGCAAATTAATGACAGATCTAACTACCAAATAAAGTAATCAAAAATCAAAATAAACAAAATGATGTACAGTTGCATGTTGGCAGCATGATGTTAATTTTCTCCACAGTACTAATATATGCATAAAGGGAAAATTTTCGTTCATACTTGATTCTATTTTATTCTGGTAATTGTCTGCAAAGTACAATTCAAGTCTAGTTGTCTTAAGTTCCGTTTGTATTAGCTTTTCTTAAAGGCACTTTTGGCGTTCAAAATTTCACTTGATCTAAGAGATAAAGTGATAATCATTTTTAGACAACTTAAGGGATGATAGGATGTTTGGAAGAATTCATTTTCTTAATAGAAGTAAGTGTGGCAACATTTTTGATTTATGAAGATATGGTTGAACATAACTCTAAAGATATATGTGAAGAGATAGTACTCAAAAAATAATTTTAGAAAAAGCTAATACAAACCGGTCCTTAATGTATGATAAGCTTACCGAGTTCATAAATTCATCGCGGACTATATCCATGCTGTTAAATGAATCCCCTGAGCCATCATCAAATCCGGCTTGTTTTAAAAGCCATTTTTCCACTGATGCCTCTCCCGTGTAAGAGAAATGGCCTCCCAATATTAAAATAGCTCTTGCTGATTGTTCTTGAATGTTTTTGTTACATCCTCGACAATCCAAACCTGCTATAATTGCCTCTACCACTTCGTCTCTATATACACTGCATTTCAATGGATCTCCCTGCAACATAACTGCTACTCCATATGGGGACTGTTCCAGATTCTAAAAGCTTAAAACAAAATTAAATTAATGCCCCATTTGGTTGCCAGAGAAATTGTAGATATTTTTCAAACTTCTTGGCAATTAACCAAATGGGCATACTAGAAAAAATAAAAATAGGATTACCAAAAGATCAAGCTGTAATAGTATGGCTGCAACCAATGGACGTTCTTCTGGCGCAGCCTTTTGTAGACGAACAAGCAATATATGCATGGTATTCAAGCTGCCCCCTCCATTTATCAGTCCATTCAAGAATTTTGTGATATGAGTTCTTCTGATAAGATTAATTCAATCAGATTATTAGATTACAAATCAAGCTTCAGAGATTTGTTTACAAAATTTAAAAGATTAAAAGAAAAGAAATATATGTACCTATTGATGCAGAGTAACTCTATTAATAGTGGAAGAGCACAGCCATTGGACTTTTTCTGGTTCCCAAGAAGAAGGAGCTCAAGAACAGAAGCCTTGTTCAAGTTGTCGGCTAAGTAGTTTCGACAGCTTCCATCAGCTCGAATGCAATGGTAAATGATTGAAGCAGCTTTGTTCCTCTCATGTGCATCCCCAATTTCTATCCTTCTCACCAACAAGCTCAAACCCCCAAGGGAAACAACATGCCTAGCATTCTCTAAGTTTCTGTCTTCATCGAAACCAGTAAGAAGTTGATCTAGGAAGTAAAATGCAGGCACTTGAGGACTGCAGCGAATGGTAAATAAAGTCTGCAACTGGTCCCCAAACTCCAAAACTCGAAGGACTAGTGGAATCCACTCCATTGATATCATCTGTTTCGCCTTTGGCTTCAATAGGTAAAGAAGAGCGGCAGCTTTTAGAAATAGGCTACTATTTCTTAATAGTCTCATGAAGATTTCGAGTTGTGGATCCGAATTCAGCGTTCTCTGCCTGTTAACCTTATTCCTCACTACCAATTCTGCCAAAATTGAGATTGCTAATTCTAGAATTTCATCATCATTGGAAGCGAACAAAACCTCTAGCATTCCCTCGATCACAGGTGCCTTCGATAATGTAGTTTCCACAATGGGATCTCCATGTGCATCCAGCCAAGCTTTGGTAATCACCCGGATTGCTATTTCGCAGTTTTCTAGGCTATCTGAGGAGCAAATAGTGGTGGTAGCTCTATTGAGATCACTAGAAATATGGATTTTCTCTTCCTTTCCCATAGAACCATTCCTGCCTATATGGTTCCCACTCGCCAAGCATTCTGTTACTTCACTACTGCAGATTAAGAACCTTGAGTAGTCTGATTTCTGCATCTCAGGCCAGATTTCAGCTTTTGGAGTTCTATAATTTAGGTCTGATGATCTTAGATGAGCGCCCATTCCACTCTGTTCAAGGCCAGGAAATAGATGAAATTTGGGAAATTTTTTTATGTATGTAACAGTACCTTAAGATTTGGGAATTAATTTTGAGACAAGCTAGATAAACAGTTACCCACATGAACAGAACCAGGTCGACTGAAGTTATCTTCGTGTGTACACACTTTTTCCTTTTCCTCCAAACCCCATGCATCGTTTGAAGCTTTATTTCGATCATCAAGCTCCATGGATCCTCGTTCAAGAGTGGGACCAAAAACGGTTCGATATCTAATTTGGACATTGAGGCAATAAATAAAGTACATAAGAAACATGTAAAAGACATTAATTTGTAAATTTTATTTTGTTTGAAAAATTATAATTTCAACTTACAAATTTCTATTGATGGAGGAATGCGAAGTAAGAGAATCCAATGATCTCCTTCTGGAATTTCTGTAACTGGGTCTTGCAGGCAAAGGCACAGAAGGAACGGGAGGGTCTGTAAATGTAACCCCAACTTTAAGCCACTCTTTGTAGTAAAGAGCAAATTGAGTGGTACCCATATCCATTTGGTCATTGTAGGCCTTGCTCAAAGCTTTCATCCTTTTATCTTTCTCACTGTACTCAGAGTTGGAGAGGAATTCAAGCTCCTCAGTGTACCAAACCTTGAGATGGAGAAGATGGGGAAGAAAGAAATGCTCCCAAAGATCAGGAAGCAAGTGTTTTCTAGCCAGAAATGGCGAGTCACAGAAAACTTGAAGTAGGTGCCTAGCCGAAATCCTATCATTTTTTTCCAGCTTGTAAACTATTGATAAGTAGAGCTGAGCGCAGCCAGAGAGATACGAATTGGGTATTCCGCAAGTTGAACCATTCCTCGAACTCTTAGAATTTAAGGAAGCAACAATGCTCAAAAGTCGAATTGAATTTCGTAAAGTCTTCATCCTTAGTTCCTTCTTTGTCCCTTGATCCTCCACTAGTTTCTCAATACTTTCAATACCCAGTTCCATGTTTGCGAAAATCCCTTTATCCGAATCTTTATTTTTTCGTTCCAAGCAAGCATGGCACTTTTCCCTTACCATTTCCCTGAAATTTTCATCTTTTAGATACCTACCAACATAGCCGCTTAGAATAGATATCACTGCTCTAATGGCAACTTCATCGATTGCAGGCTCACTATTAATCTCTCTCCTTGGAACTTCAGCCACCTCCAATGACTTGGAATTCGAATTTTCCGAATCCCTTTTCCATGAAAAAACCGAAGACGACCCACTTTGCTCAACCCTTTTTTTGGTCTTCTTCTTCTTCTTCTTCTTCTTCTTTGACAAATCAAAACTTGTTCGATCATGGCAGATGTAAATAGGCAAAGTTATTGACTCATCATGAGCTGCAGCAATATTTCTATCTCTAAACTTCACTGCAGTCTGCTGACTTTTCCCAAATCTCCCACGCTCAAATCCTTCTTGGTTGAGCAGTTCTTGTAAAGATGCCATTTCTTGCTATATTGATTACAGTTTTTGGAGAAAAGAAGAGCATTTGAAAAGCTGGACTAACATTCTTTCAAACCCAAAAGATAACAAGAAAACAGCTAATAGCAGAAGAAAGTGCAAGATGTCAAGGACACAGAAATAAGGACAATAAGTCTTGGGTGATTTTCCCAGGCTTTTTAACCGTTTGCACTTTTTCCGTTTCTCCATTTGAAATAAACCGCTTAACAAAAAACAAAAGAAATAAAACGTACCGGCCAGTTTACAATATGAACCTTTAGAGCCTGTTTTGAAACTTTACAGCTGGATCACGTTAGGTCCAATTATCTAATGCTGTCTCATTTTTATATAAACATTTTTTCCAAAACAAATATATATATATATATATATATATATATATATATATATATTGATTTGAAAAAAATATTTATACACTATTTTTTATAAAGACTAAATCGATTTATAGAAAAAAAGAAACTTACTGTGCAGTTAAGGCTGGCCCTAGGTACAGGCCAACAAGGCCATCGCCAAGGGCTCTTAAAATTATTTAAAAAAACAGTCCCCCAAGTGAGCGCTCTTATAATAAAGTATTTTTTATTTGCTAATCCATATATAGGATCTGTTTGCATTACTATTTCAAAAATAATTTTTTGAGTACTATTTTTTATATTTATTTTTAAAATTAATTATGTCTAAACTATCTTTTCACATATCAAAGTTTACATCATTTAGATGGAGTAGTAATGAAAAAATAAAAATTTTATTAACTTATCATGAACTATTAAAATTTTAATAATTAAAATTTTTTATAATAATTACCATGAGTTGATTTGGAAATGAAATAAAGCCGCGGCTAGCTCAAATGATGAAGATGTAAAAAGAAAAGGGTTATGATTAGCATACATCTTAGAGGCGAGTTCCAAACAATGTAAAAACAAAGAAATTGGAAAATGAAGTTGGTGAGTAAAGTGCAACAGCCTCAATTTGGGACCGGATTTGAATGGTACCGTACATTCTTCTTACATAATAAAAGTACAAAATAAAAAGACGATCTAATTGATTATATCTAAAAACTAACTATGTTCTAAACGGCCAGAGTATCAAACAAATGGGCAGCATATTTGGGAAGTCAGAACACGTGATGCTTACTACTGAATGGGACCCGCTGTTAATTTCAACCAATCAAGGCTCCACGATTCTTATATAAATTCTAAAAATGCGTTGCGCAAATAATTTGTGGGGATTATATCTGCTGCGCATTGGTACAGACTGCAGAGATTTGTTGATTCACATGAAGGGTAGAATGAAGTTGGGTCATTTATACATGACTCATGTTTTCTTTACCATTATTTCCACAATTCAATATCAATGGAGTTGGATATTGTAACACCCCAATTTGACTATTGTGATAACTCAAATTTTTAAAACCTTTATTTATGTATTCTAAATAAAGTTTTGCATTATTTTAGAAAAGAAAAATTGTTTTAAAAAATCAAGTACAGAAAACATAAAGATAACGTTCTCACACGTCTAAATTCGTTTTACTAGATCGCTAGCTTCCTTCCAACCAACACTTGCATCAAAACAAAATCCCATCGTAGCACATTTTGACCTTTTACACTGCCCTCTCAACTTTACCAAAGCTGAACCCAAACTTACGTACCAAAGTTGTGTTGGGAGTGGAAATCCCATGAACTCGTGATAGTGTTTATGGATCATCCCACAAAAAAAAAAAAAAAAATCCGAATCCTTTAACATATATAAAAGAATCCGTACCTTTGAGATCTGTCTGGATTGATCTCAATGAATGACGAACTGCAGAAGATTGCTCGAGCTCTTCAAGCCTTCTACCGTATTCCTCCTATGCCAGAACGTGAAGAGAGAGTGGCTCTCTTTGTGCTCTCCTCGTTGGACGGTTGCCTCTAGGGTTTAGAGAAAATATTTCGTCTTCACCTAGAGGCTGCCCAATATGGCATAAATATAGGCTACAGTAGGGACCTAAAGGCAGATAAGTTTCGGGCTCCCATTGTAAATATTAAAACCTATTTACATGAATTATAATTCATTCCACTAAAGAATTATAACTGCATTCCCTAACTTATTCGAAAATAAATTTCGAGCTCTTTGTTATTAAATACTTATTAATCTCCCCACGTTAAGATTACAGATACCCGTTGATTAAATTAAATTACTGACAATATTATTTAATCAACATCTATTAATCTCCTTGAGACCTTCCACTTAACTTATTTGATATGTCGGATGCAAAATCCACCTGCAGGGTTTGACATAATCAAAACTTATAAGTATCCTCAAGGGGGTATCATCAATCCCTATACCAGGACGTGGATTCCGTCAATAATAAATATTCACCATACAATTAATACAGTTATCCAACTCATCGAGATTATTGACCTATAAAGATTTCACTCTTTATGAATCAAAATAACTAACAATAAATGCATGTGTCCATTAATTATTTCGGGATTAAGGGTATAAGTATTCATAATAACCATGAGGTATTAATTATTTTATGTGTCAGTATAAAATAATTACCTCAATACGGTCCCGTTCAATACACACAAGTGTACTAGCACAAGAAGTTGAAACTAAACAATTCCCCGTAGTCAGACCTACTGAAATCATGTGCTACAATCTTACCGATGGTGTGTCCAACTCCATCTCAGATTGTGAACAATAGGCTTATATTCTACAAGGACTGATGATCTGATCTTCTGTGCGTAAGCCGAACTCTACACACTAGATCATCTACTATGTAGAATAAAAGACACACATGCATAACATTAGAAGATAATATAATGCAAACATAGCTCATACAGATTCCCATTTAATATGCAATATCAGAATTCATTAATAAATAAATACTAAGGTCTATTACATAAAAACATGGCTTTTAGTATATAGCCCTAACAAGTTGTAACTTTAACCAGTCGACACCTGCTATTATATCGAATTCTTCAAGATAATGTAGTCAACACGTTCAAATTGCATACATGCAATATACGTTAAATACTAACCTGGCCTGTGAATATATTGAATCTTGACCTTATGCATCGAAACTTCATCGTCTGAGGTTCTTCCATTAAAATCCTTCAACTAAGAACCGAAGATATCACACTTCCACGAAAACAATAATCCAAGGCTAAAAGAAAATTATAATTCTGACTTTCATTCCCATGAACATCCCCAAATAGTTCAATCATGCTAAAACGTCGATTTGTATCATTCTTCCAAATGCATGGCTTTTACTCGCTTGATCCATCTTCTCCCAAGAACTCTTCATTTACTTAAATATCCACAAAGCCTTTATGAATAGTGTACTCGATCCTCTATTAGTACTCAAAACAAACGAACATTTTGACTAATCCTTAACCAATTGTGCTATCGATGCTCTTTCGGTCGAGACAAAAGACATCAATTCTGTAGAAGCTTCAATCATTGACGCTGTAGATTCTCTGATTCTGGTCCACTGATGAAAATTCTTGATCACACAAGGAACGAAACATTGTCACCAATCCCAGTTTCAGAATCTTAACTACTTATCCTCACCCATCGCAATCACGATCTTTCAAGTCACTTCCGATCTTTCATGTAAAATCTTCCATCTCCCCGTCAACCACAACGGTAGAATCAACACGTTGTAGACATCCATTTTTGACCCTGAATAAAGTCATAGATGGTTGTCTGTGATTTAAGGTGAAATAGGGTGTTGAAATCCTAAGTTGCCCATAGCACCCTTTTGTGTAGTTAGTTAAAGGCCATTATCGCATGTAGTTTTTTAGGTCAGATTGAATCGGTTCTTTTTGCATTTAGGTTTTAGAGAGTCTAGGAATATCCCTGTTAAATTTCATGGCATTCCGAGTCAGGCTTGATAGGTAATAAAGTCTTTTGTGATTTGAAATGCAGCATTGTCCTTTAGATCACACAAGCTCTGAATGACTGTCGATCTTGTCCTGAATTGTCCCACAAGTTTGGCATGGATATTTAGGGTATTTTTGGTAACTAAGATGATCAGTGGTAAGGTCCTTTGAGCCTTTGGGCTCATGATTGGCTCTTAAGGCCCAAAGGGCCCCCTTTTAAGCTCAGATTAGGGTTTCAACAGAGAATGATCGGGATTCGATCTTTTTATCAAATCAAAGCCTTCAAAAACTTTAAAACACTTTCTTAAATAATTTTAAAACTTGTTTCGAGAAGTAGAAACGGTTTCGAGAAGTAGAAACAGTTTCGAGAGCAATTGGTTAGTGGATTTCAAAACCCTAATTTGAGCCCAGCAGGCCTAAAACAGTTAATCGGTTGACTTTTTCTTATAAACCTTGACATTGGTCAATGCATTTTCACTTCAAACACTTCTCAAAATATGGAGAATCGAATCACGATCATTTTGGTTCTTGAATCGTCGAATTTGGACTTAAAACAGGCCCGAAAAGCCGAAACCGGCCCAAAACTTGAAAATTTTGCACCAAGGCTCGATGACCATCCCCCTAGGGACGGCCAACCGTCCATGGAGGATGGCCAACCGTCCTAGGGTGGACAGTCACCCGAGCCTTTTGCCTTATTCCGCCAATTTTTTCGAGTTTTGAGAGTTTTAGTCGCTTGGGACTCTTCCAAACCCTATCTAGAACAGCTTGGAGGGTTTAGCACGATCTTGGGGACTTTGGAAGACTCATTTAAGACCCTTGGATCATTCTCTAGGATTTTAATGAGAGTCATTGATCAAATTGAAGCCTCTTCTATATATACATCACCTATAAACCAGTTTGGGAGAGTTAGCTTTGGTTTGAGAGACTTTGGCACCCTAGAGCTGCACATAGAATCCTAGCTACGAATTTTGAGCCCATTGGAGCTTGAAGAAGAAGGCTTGGAGCAAGGAAGGAGGAGGATTAAGGTACATTCATCCTTCTCATTAGTCTTAGCATGCTTAGTTACACAACATAGTTGATTTTCGGGCTATTTGCACTACAAGGAAAATAGGTATTAATGACACTTGATTTTTAAAAATTATGATACTTTTTTTAAAACTGTCATATGTTCAATAAAATAATGACGGTTGGATTAAAACTATCATTAAATGAATTAAAATAAATTGTTAAAGATGATGGTTTATTAAAAATATCATAATTATACATATAAAAATGACGGCTTAATGAAGGACCGTAATCTTTTATTTTTGGCGCGAAATTAGCAGGGGAAGAGCTAGTTCTTTTTTTTTTTTGGGATAAGCATTAAGCAGTAAGGGAATTTTGGATAAGCAGCAAGGGAAGAATTCACGAGAGAACCCACGACTGCAGCTCCCGATCTCCCGCCCTCTCCATTACGATTGTAGCTCCCGATCTCCTGCCCTTTCCCTCATCGTGCTCCATGTCTTTCTCTTTTCCTTACCTCGCGTTCTGCTGGTTCTTTCCATCTCTTTCCCTCATCGTTCTCCCTCTATCCCTCTCTTCGAACCCTAGCTACCCATCTCTTTCCCTCATCGTTCTCCCTCTATCCCTCTCT
>JAESVK010032133.1:0-10130 GCA_017140935.1 Hamamelis virginiana | reverse complement strand
AATCCGTCCCTAGAATGTGGCCTGACTGTCACCATGCATTCTGTATTGTTCACTTGAAGAACAATTTAAGAGACAAGCTAAGGAAGATCAAGGGTGAATCAAAGGAGTCTATTGTATCAAAGTTTGGTGATTGTGCATACGCGCCAACAGCCTATTCATTTAATCAACATATGGATACTTTGAAGGCTTACAAATGCAAGGAAAAAATTAATCAATTTCTGAAAAATTTGCAGAACCCTAAGCATTGGTCAAATGCTTTTTTTGAAGGACAACGCTATGGGGAGATGACTTCCAATGCCGCTGAATCGTTCAATGCGTTCATAGGGAAAGCAAGGGACAAGCCTGTGATGAAGCTAGTCGATACCATTCGTTCAAAAATTATGGAAAAATTAGCGGATTCTAGAAAACAATCAATGCTTTGGAATTCAGTTGTATGTCCAGTTATTGTTGATAAACTGCAAACATCCCTTGAGGAAGGTAGGACATGGGAAGTGAAAGTAGCAAATCTCGATGTTTATGAGGTGTGCTCTTTTCCATCAGTCATGGTTGTTATAGGGCGGCGTACGTGTTCTTGCTACCAATGGCAATTGAATGGTATTCCTTGTTCACACGCAGCCGTGGCCATTCAGAAAAGTGGAAAAAGTTTGGATGATTTAGTAGATCCTTTTTTTTATGTTTCCACATATCGTGAGGTTTATGCGGAGACAATTTACCCCGTGCCTTCCATTGGTCAACTTTATTGGTCGTGCAATGAAGAATTTATACGTCCGCCCAACTGTAAAACACAGCCTGGTAGGCCAAAAAAGAGGAGGTTTCGTTCTAGAGGCGAGAATGTTAGAAATATTACATGTGGGAGATGTGACAAACCAGGGAACCACAACAGGAAAACTTGTAGGGCGCCTTTGTTTGATCAATGAAGTTTGAGCTATTTTTGTTAGAATTTATAATGCTATTTGCCAATAAAGTTATTTATTTTTTTTACACTATTTGCATTTTGTCTTGCATAAATGTCCATGTCTCATATTTATGGAAAATACGAATCAAATCCTGTTTTTGATTCGTATTTTTCTTGGATGTCTTCATCAAATGCCCCCTTGAATGAAACTAATGCCGAACATGATATTGGGTCCATACCAAAGTCACTATCTATCTCCTACTTATTTTCGTGGACATTTTGATCTTCATCTTCTTCAACCTTTTAAAGTTTCAAACAATCAACATATCAGTCAAATTAAAAAAGTATACATGTATTCGTAAATGTATACATATTATTATTAAAAATTACATTTTTTGAGGTCTTGTATACATGAAATTTTGGATGATGATTGGTTTTATGAAATTTTTGTGGTTTGGTATAGTAAAAGATTATTTTATGTTGGTTTTAGCCATTAACTATTTTGGATTATGGGTTTTAAAGAGACTTTATCATTTTTAAAGCTAGGGTCATGTTATATTTTGTATTATTTGGCATTTGATGAGACTCGTGTACTTACTAATTGACATATTTAGTGCTTGCATAAAAATGTTAGATTGGCTTACTCCAATCTAAGTCTAACAGTTTTGTTGAAAATAATTTTGACTTTATGTTGTGACGAATACATGGTACATTGGGCAGTATTATATATTATGCACAAATTCAATAGCTTAAAAGGTCATTTTCTTTTGATAAATAAGAAGCACAAGTTAATATATATGTTTCTAATGTATAATTTTACTTATTTGATATGTAAACGGAGCTGATTTTAAAAGTGAGTATATACTATGCATTTTTAGGCATCATTATGCATTTTCATTCTCAAATTATTGATTTAATCTCTCATACCATAATAAGCCCAAACTACAACTATGGAGAGATAAGGGTTACAATCATAACTTCAGAACATGCCTATTTCACTCATATGGTTGATATCACATTCTACCAAATTTTCATATCCACATATAACACCAACCAACTAAATCACATATAAATTAAAAATTATAATCAATAGAATATTCTTTTTTCATTGATTTTATATTAAGTAAAAAACCCAAAAAACATCCAAATCATTAACTTAAGCAAAGTCATCATCTGTAGATATATGTTTTCCCCTATTGTGTGATGGCCAAGATTTCAATGGATCTTCAACAAATGTTCTTATCATTTCAGCACGAAACTTGCGAACTTCTGTAACTGAGAACTTATCAGGAAGTATGCTTCGTGTTGTTGGTTCCGGCATATTTGTTGAATTTGCATTGAACACAACTCCTCTCTCTTCCCCATGTCCATGTTCACTCAAATATTTTATATACATGCACACATAAATTCCACAGTCCAACCTAAACAAAATAATAAAAAGCATCATTAGTAACTAATTCATGTATACATATATGCATCACAACTGTATAACAGAAACTATTTGAAATATCTATACATATATGAAGAGATTCAAAAAGAAATCATTTATGAAATTTACATGTATACATAAAATGTATCCTATTGAAAGATAGGTACACTTACGATCCATATATTTGTTGCGGTATTTTAAATTCATTAAAAATTGGCAAAAACTCCTTTGTTCCATCTAGCTCTTCTGAATCATGACAGTTGTAGAAGTCCTCAACATAAATTTTCTGTATAGTGAACAAAGAAATAGATAAATCATACATCACCATTACTATTTTTTAATAAATAATGTTGAAATGTATACACATTTATGTAATTTTTCTTACCACTGTACCACAATTCTCAAAGTAAGTATCCCTTGTTCCTGTGGTTCTTGGCAATAAAGAATTGTAGTGATACCATTCTCCATTGGTTTTATCAAAGAGTAAAAGAGTCCAATGAAAGTTGTTGTGGTTCAAAGGGAAAAACAATAAGTCGAACCCCTTCGAAGCTTTTTCCAAATGTCTGTTTACAGCATGTTCTTCCCTATCCTTATTCTTCATATTAAACATATCCTATTCACAAATATATTACATTAGCTTACTATGAATTAATATAAATAAATCAGATAATCTAAAGTATACATTACCAAAGAGAAGCAAGGGAAATAATAAGATTTATTCATCAGGTTTCCTTGCTGAGTATCCAAATCTGTTTGTTTGTCAAACAAAAGTCTTGCATATGCATCAATAACCTTCAAACAATCAACAATATTTCAGTTAATATGAAAAGTTGTCATATATGTATTTGTTCTCATTATAATGCTTTAAGTTACATCTTTATAACTTACAAAGTTAGATAATTCACTCTCTCGCAATAGGGCATTGATATCCTCTAATGAAATGATCACTTCATTGCAACCCGCTGACCAGACTGTTGACCTGTTTGAATGCAATAATCAAGCACAATTATTAATGTAAGCATCTAAACACCTACTACAATAATTATTCACAATATGAATGTCAAAAAACTTACATCAACCCTCCTTCTTTATATATAGCTTTAAGCTTGTCCCGAACTTCTTGGTTCAACAACTTTGCAATTGCGGTTGTAAGCACAAACGGAGCTGGTTTTTTTTCTTTAATCTTTTCTTGGACTTCATCTTCATCTATGACAATTGGTTCTGGTATTTGTTCTACAGTTGTGAGCTCTTTCCCTGATTGAGGACTTTGCTTCCTCTTATGCTGTTTTCCTCTATTTTTTTCATAAGTAAAATCCTTCAACTCCACATTTTTTCGCTCTTTAAGCTTTAATCTTTTAACAAGGGATGAAGGAGTGACTGTCTTCGCTCCCTTCTTCTTATCTTCATTTCCTGTCACCTTTTGCTTCTTGGTCATTCTTTCATTGTCATTCTCCAAAGCTTCAATCTCTGTAGGAGTTTCTGGTTGATAGAAATAATAAGGTGCATAAACTTTCATGTATACATGGGACTATGAAATATGTATAATCAAAACTCAATACTAAAAAACTTGTTTATATGTATATATTAAACATAAATTTCACAAATTAACCTCATTTTACAATCCTATATAAAAAAGTTTTATTACCCTAACCATGAGTTCATTAATACAACTATATGGATCACAAAAACAATAAGTATGTAAATTTTTAATTCAGCTAATATCACAATTATGAATTCCATTCCATAACCCTTTTATCATCATTTCAAATCACTAATCAAACCTTTTTTCAATTACCCTATATCAAGTATTAAATTGTGAGGATATTTATACTAAAGTATACATAACCATTACACAACCAACATTTTAACATTTATACATGTTTATGGTTAATTACACACAAGCTTAATATTCATTGTTCACACACATTATTTTATCTTCTATACATGTTAAATTAATGCTTTATATTCATTGTATACCACCTACTACAACCTTGATAACCATACCCACCACCACAACCACTACCACTATAACCATGGAATAGCACCACCCACCACAACCATGACCACTATCTTTGTTTCTTTTTCATACTGTCAGTGCATTATATTTGCATTATATGAAATATAATGCACAATTTAATTTTCACAAAATAACCAACACATAACCTCATTATCAAAGTATACATGACCATCACACTACCAATTTTAAATATTGTATACATATCATTTCTATTAAATGTATACATTAATATTGTGCTTGTCAGTTTTGCATAGTTCAGGTAAACTTCATATAACCAATTAGGTATTCATAAAACCAATTAGGTATACATAAAAATAAACGATTAAGCCAAATATAAATACATGTTCCATTATGAGATGTAACATAAATATAATGATCAACAAATAAAATTGTATATCATACATTACCTTGATTTTTTTCCAGCTTTTTTGTCAGATCATTAATTATTTCTCTTTGATCATCTATCATCTTATCCCTCACAACCAACAACGCTTTAAAATCATCAATGCTTTCCATATGTTCCTTTCTCATTAACTTGATTTTCATCTCCAAATCCTCTATTTTCTTATCTCTGATGTCACAAGCAATCTGTGTGACATTATGAACTTCCATTTCCAATAATTTTTCATCATTTTTTCTCAGTTCATCAGTTAGAGTTCTTATTGTTGATATCTGAGCTTCTTTATCCCTCCTCAATCCATCAACAACTTCTTCCAAACTACTAATCTTTGTCTTCATTTCTTCAAATCCTGTTTTTGATTCGTATTTTTCTTGGATGTCTTCATCAAATGCCCCCTTGAATGAAACTAATGCCGAACATGATATTGGCTCTATATCAAAGTCACTATCTATCTCCTCCTTAATTTCGTGGACCTTTTGATCTTCATCTTCTTCAACCTTTTAAAGTTTCGAACAATCAACAAATCAGTCAAATTTAAAAGTATACAAGTATTCATAAATGTATACATATTATTTATCACAATATATTCTCAAATGATGAATGCACAGTTAATACCATCAATAAACCGCGCTCGCCAACTTCCATTGCAGCCATAGATGCATGCACCATTCGTAAATCCCATTTAACGATTAGAATATCATTTTGCTGAAATTCTTGTCTTGGTTCAACGATTTTTACGTGCTCACATACCCAATACTGTACAATTAAAAAAAAAAAAAAATTAAATAGTCAACTTGTATGTATCTGAACACTAATTTATACAAAGAAAAAAAGATTCATTTCTTTCAAATTATCACTCACCAGAATCGAGATTGCACAGCCAATTACTTTCTCAGGAGTGTTAACATTTTCAGATATTGATTCCATAAGAAAACCATGGATCCTTGCAGTCCATGCGTACTCCTTAATTTGACTAAGATCTTCAACATAATTCAGCATATCCCAACCAATGTTAGGTGATGTGTTGGTGAAGAACAAAGAAATCAAAGTGTGCAATACTAGAAGCCTTGCAAAATCTTCCCTGTCTGTTTTTTTTTTCCCAGCTGCTGCAAGCAATGCTTCTGATCTAACTTTGGATGCTACAATCCTGTCAACATCCGAAAGTCGTCTTGCCACAAATGGAGAATCAGGTTTTCTCGATGCTGATTTCTTTATCGGATGATTTCCACAGTTAATTCCAAAAATATTTGAGAAGTCACTCTCCTCAAATTTATGCTCCGTGTTACCCAAAATGAATACGCCTTTAAGTGAATCATACGTCTTTAGAATTTTGAATATGTCGCTGTCATGCTTCGTGCACATTTGGGTATTCAACTTTCCGTTTAAGATTGAGTTATATAGATTCCAAAAAGGTGTCTTCTTCAACACCTCCCTATGCTGCACACTGAGATTGGCCTCATTCAGCAACGTAACTGTTGCATGAAGGTTCGACCTGTAGTTGTACATAGGTTTTGAACCTGTGTATACATTCAAAAAAATTAAATTAGCTTCTCTACATAACATCAACATTGTACATGAATAAGAAGATATCAGTTCCATTTAATTTCATCAAATTTGAACATGTGTATACACATAACAATAAGTCAAATAACATGCATAAATGGTTTATAAAATTGTATAAACATAACAGCAAGTATACATAGACATTATGTATACACAAAGTTGTTTCAATATTTAATAAACCAAAAAACATAAATTTTATAAAATTTTTCATTTACTATTCCTAAATGTTGTATACATTTTACCCTGTTCTTAATTCATAATTTTTCATGTACTAATTAGTCATTAGTACACAAATTAAATTCTAAATATAATAACGTTGCTTTATGTTTAAAAAGCCATATCTTGCATTTTTTAAAAATGTATACAAGTAATTACTTGTATACTTCTATACACTCTAAACTAATATATCGAAATAATCATATCTTCTTATTTTTTATCAAAAAAAGTTGTATACATTTCACCCTGTTTGTATACATATCATCCTGTTTGTATACATTTCAGACTTATCTGATGTAAAAATTAAAAAAAAACCAAATATCTTTTAACAATGACGGATCATAAAAACTTATAAAACAGGGTACAATGAAAAACCCATCAAAATTTTTTAAATATTCGAATGTATATATTGCAAAATGTATACATTACTCGTAACTACTATTACGAAAAAAATTCATATTTTGTAATATAAAAACTTAAATAGTTGTATACATTTTACCCTGTTCTTAATTCATAATTTTTTGTCTACTATAAATGAGATTTCGATTTGTGCTTTTGTTATGTGAAAAACATAAATCACATAAAACCCCTAAATCATATAAAATAAATAAATTTTGAACTTAAAAATCAAATATTACAAACCCTAATACCTTAAAGATTTATTCTTTACACAATGACGGGTCATCTAAACATACAAAACAGGGTAGAATGGAAAACCAAACAAAATTAATGAAAGCTTCAAATGTATACATGTATACACTCCGTTGACCGACAAAAAACTACATAAAAACCCATTTTTTTTTATCAAGAACACTCAATGTAATGCAAAATCCAAACAAAAAATCAAAAAATGAACCAAAATAATCGGTGAAAGACTAAAAAACTTACTTATTTTTGAAGTATCTATGTTCTTCCCCATCAAAACCAGTTTTGATGTTCTCCTCATTGACGATTGTTTCTTCAGAGTCATTATGGAAATCAAACGAAGAGAGACGCTCCGACGGAATGAGGAACCGAATATGTCTCTGAGGTGATTATGATTCTCTCCAGATTTTTAGCTTCGTGTAGTTATGGAGTTCAAATGTATACGCTTTCCGTTTCCTATATTCGCGGCAGCAGAATAGCTAAATCCAAAAGCAAGATCGTGTGGGGTTATCAGCTGAAGACGTGGCTGAGGGTAATTTAGTCTTCTAATACATCCTAATCACGGTTTATATTAGTTAAGTATTTTGAGGGGGCAGATGGTATTGGGGTATGTTAGGGAGGGTCTTTTAGTATAAAACCCTTTTTTTTATAAATAATTTGACTTCAATTACATATACATTCTAGAATTTAACATATAGTTTTTAAAAACAATGCATTCTAGAATTTCTTATGTCAACTTACTAAATCAGGACGGCAATATATGCTATATATATATAGACTTGCTGTAGAGGCACGTGCCCCCCACTAGTAGACAAAAATGGTGGCCAGAGATCAACAAAGAAAAAGAAAAAGAAAACCAAGACTGGAATCCACGTGGTTTCGGAGAGGAAAAAACCAAGAAATGTCCTCTCTTCCAGACGCGGTTTCGCATAGGAAAAAACCAAGAAACTCACAGCTATAGACCAGTCTTTCTCTCTCTCTCTCTGAACAGTGATTATTGTCTCCCTCTTTTTTCATATCTGCTTAATTAGCCATTACCTTGTTACAAACTCTTGAATCTGGGAAAAAATGGACGCTTCACTACCCCTTGAGTTTGTTAAGGGAATCATAAAGCAATTGGATCTGTATATATGTGTACACACATACATTAGTCCAATTAACAATTAAATTTGAGGTTTCGATCAGTCATGAAACCAACCATGTTTGGCATAATTTTCTTATTCGAGTGAAAAAAAATATATTTGGAATTTAAGTTTAAAGCCAAATAATACAGTGTATACTTGAGATTTTGGATTAAAATATTTATAACAGCTTTTTGCTTAATTAGTACAGTAAATAATAAATAACTAAATAATAGTAACAACTAAAAATACCTCGCAGAAAAAAATATATTTTTCAGCCTATTATTGTTTGTTTTTTTATCACACCAAAAAAACTTCTAATATATATATATATCAGAAACGATCCATTAAGAACTGGTCCTTATCTTCTTTTTTTTTGATAAGCAATAGGATATATTATATTAAGATAAAAATAAATTACACGCAGATTTCTACCATACCATCATAAACTAAGAACCCACCCAAGGGACAAAACACCCATACCTTAAATACATGATCCCTGAATCCCCTAAGAAATCCATAAAAAAACCAGAAATACAAAGTCAAAAACAGAGCATATCCCCTATGAACAAGATAAAGAACAAAAACAAGATACATATCCTCTTAGCTGTGATCTTCCCTTTAGACACATCAAAATTTCCATGCTTGCAGCAAATTACCAAGAACCTCTAAAATATGGCATTGAACCGGTCCTTATCTTACGGTAAGATCCATTCACCATTTTCTCACTTAGGATAGGTATTTTGAAAAACTGACCGTTGGATTAGATAATAATCTCGTGTATGTCATGTCTGCCAAAAATCACAGTGTTCCGATAATTGGTTTTCAAAATATAGTTCATTTTCATTGTAACAATATTTACCGTTGGATGTAATTTTTGGCAAACACAATATAAATAAGAAGATTATCCAATCCAACGGTCAGTTTTTCAAAATACCTATTCTAATGCTGAGAACATCTCCAATGGAGCTGCCAAATGACCTGCCAAAGCCAAATTTGGCACTTTGGACCCAAAACAGCTGCTCCAATGCAGCTGCCATTGCTAATACCAAATTTAGCTTTGGCAGCCCAAGCTGCCAAATTTGGCTTTTAGAATGGCAGCTCCTATTTGTGCCAGCTTAGATTTCCTACCACTCCAACCACCCCCAACTTCCAAAATGACAAATTACCCCCAACGAATATGTGTTTGGCAGCCAAGAAAATTCAAGAAAAAAAATCGAAAATTAATCATAACATTTTAATCAACACAGCAACATGAACAATTATCCACAGGAATATGTTCAAATAATTCACACAACAAATCAAGCAAAAAAAAAAAGGGAAGAAAGAACTCACGGGTGCCAAACTTTTCTGAGAAATTTGGTGGCACTTTCCCGAGAAACAAACATACCCAACGTCGTCTCGCCCCGTGATCCTTGACACGCATCATCTTCACTGCCGTATGATCAAACCCTTGATGCTAAAGGGGTTGCAGAAATTTGCTGCCATGTGATGGGTTGAAGTGAGATGACGGTGCGAAAGGGGTTGCAGTGATGTCTTCACTCGAGTGAGAGAGGCGCCATGTGAGGGAATCTCTCTGACTGCGACTCTGCGAGGGTTTGCAGAGAAAGGGGGAGGGTTGCAGAGAGGGAGAGCCGAATCGGGGAGGGAGACTGGTAGGTGAGATGAGGGGGGGTTGCAGTGATGTGAGGCACGAGTGAGAGAGGCGCCATGTGAGGGAATCTCCGGGTTTGTAGAGAGAGGGTTGTAGAGAAAGGGTAGATGGGTTACAGAGAAAGGGGGAGTCGAATCGGGGAGAGAGACTGGTAGTTGAGATAAGGGGGTTTGCCGTGATGTGAGGCGCC
>JAESVK010032094.1:0-15680 GCA_017140935.1 Hamamelis virginiana | reverse complement strand
TATAGTGTCTCTACACAGATGGCTTGAGACTCACCATCCTCCCATTGGAGCTAGTATAACCTGAGCTAATCTTAACGGTTTATTATCGCCCAAATAAATAAACCTATGATCAGGAACATATCTAGAATAGATGTTCTTGAGAATCATATGTCTCTCCATCTCAACACTTGAGATATAATTCTCTATCATGCTATTCAAGGACATTATCATGAACAGTTATAAATAACACAAGTATACATGATAATATAAAAGCCATTATATAGATGAATAAGATTCATACAATAACATAAATGAAATTAAAGTTCCCTAATTACAATCTACTAATTGGTTTTAGGGCACATTTCTAACACTTGGCATGGACATCGAGATCTTATAGGAAGATTTTTGTCACTGTGTAATAGTTGCATAGTTTTAATTACGATCACCCAACCCTCCTTTTAAACATAGGGTTCATCTTTTATGGCTCAAAGTATGAACCCACCCTTAAAAGTCCATAATCAATCCTAGGCCCATTAATATATGTGATGTATGCTAGTTAAGGCCTTGACCTAATTTATTGTATGTTCAAGATGAATCCACCCTAGTCTCTAGGAGGACAATGGGAGGATAATTGAGAACTAATAATAAAAGTGGGTCTAAATTTCTTTAATTCTATATGATGATATATATTTGTGATGCATGTGATGTATGGATATTTATAAAAATGAGACCTTTTTTACAAAACCCCTATTTACATAAAATTAAGTTGTAAGGAAGAGGCCTTGGGCTTTATCCTAGCCTCCTACCATTACAAGAAAGGTGAGTCTTTATGGTGGATGTGTTTGGCTGCAGATATGTGGGAACACATTCATTATGAAGGTTCAAACCTGCTTGTTACATATTGGATATCATGAGGTACGATAATGGGGCTTACCAAGAAACTATTATGTGAGGGATGTCACATTCAATTGACCATACTCATGTGAATGGTAGGTGTAACTTGACTAAAATGTACTATCCAAGAAACTATTATGTGAGGATACTACAATTTTAGAGGCTAAAGGATGATTGGAATTTGCTTAGGTAAAGCATTAGGATAAAGAGTTATCCACTCATTAAGGTTTAGTATCCAAGAAACTAACATGTGAGGTTACTAATTCTTAATGGGACCCCAATCCCTGCTATGGAAATTCAATCTTTTGAAATTCCCAAATCTCATCTTAGGGAGTATGGGATTTGAACAAAATAGTGGGAGGTAACATAGAAATTAAAGACCAAAAGTTTTTATGTTTTATTAATATGAAATTTATATTATTTTCTGTTGTAGATGGCACCTCTAAACCCTCTCTCGTATTCTTGATGACAACCGTTTGACTGGTCCAAACTTTAATGACTGGATTAGAAATCTGAAAATTGTTTTGGCCGCTGACAAAATTGACTATGTCATAAAATCTCCACGCCCTAATGCTCTACCTGAAGGGGCATCAGAAGAGGAACGAGACACTTACAACAAGTGGATAGAGGATGATGTGCAAGTGAGGTGCTATATCATGGCATCGATGCCCAATGAGCTCCAAAGGCAACATGAGGTCATAGATAGCTCACATGCAATCATCAAACATCTTAAAGAGCTGTATGAGTCACAAAACAGGGTTGTAAGGTACAACACTATTGGTGAGCTCTTTACGTGTAAGATGGTGGAGGGAACATCTGTTAATGAGCATTGTCTAAAGATGATCCGAAATATCCATGCCCTTTATGATCTAGGTGTGGATATCTCTTCTGAGATGGGGACTGATATTCTACTTCACTCTCTTCCTGCGAGTTACAAATCGTTTATCATGAACTTTCACATGTCTGATGTGAATGACAAAGTCTCATTGACTGATCTGATGAACATGTTGTCAACTGCTGAGGAGACCTTGAAAAAGGACTCCAAAGGAAGTGCTTTGGTTATTGATGGGGCCTCAACTTCTAAATCCAAGCCCAAGGGCAAGGGTAAGAAGAAGAAAAAGTCCAATCATAAACCAAAAGGAGGTGTGAAGAAGAAGGATTCAAAGGACTCAAAGGGAAAGTGTTTCCATTGCAGAAAAATAGGTCATTGGAGGAGGAATTGCAAGGAGTACCACGCCTCTTTGAAGAATGGTTCTTCTAGTGGTACGTCTTGTTATTTATTCATTTACTAATTACGAATTAGTATTCTGCTTATGGTATACGATACCTAATTGTGTTTTATTGTACAATGTGATTGTATGTAGGAGACAAAGGGAAGCAGAAGGTCGAGTGAAAATCGAGCTAGCCTTGTTTGGAAAGCATCAAAGTGTTGGTGCCTTTGACATTGAAGCTTGATTCTTGACTTATTTATTTAAGAATTTTAAGAACTCTTTTATTATTGCCAGATGTAATAATTACTTCTTATGAAGTTTTATTTAGTTTTGAATATTATGTTTTGAAACAGTTTATCTTTAATATTGGATATTTTGGATCTTTTCTGGCAATTATCTTAAAGTTCTAAATTCTTTATAAATTCAATGAATAAATGCACTTAATAGTGTATATGGAGATTAAAGGGATAATACATAAGATGTATAAACCCTAACTTTTAGTTTGATTATACTTCATGTGTAATAGATATTTGAAACGTTCAAATGATTAATATGAAGTAAAACTGAAAGATAAATATTGAGAATATTTGGTTGAATCTCAAATCACACTATAAGACCTTAAAAATGTCAAACGATAGAGTTTAAAGATTATTTGATAATATGGGATATTTCAAATAAACTTTAAAAGGTGAGTTTTCTCAAATAAAGAGTTATTAGAAAACCATGATTTCCACATTAGTTGAAAAACTAAACCTTTATAAAACATCAAAGGGAATTTTATGTAATTAAAGGGTTTAATACATAAAATATCTTGTTTTTAAAAGGGACTAGTGGGAGCAGGAATGTCATCATTTATTTTCTTTATAAGTACATACTTTAAATACTAACGTAGTATTAGGAATTCCATAATCGTTATAGGAATTCAAATCTCTACAAAAATGGTTTTTGAAAGGATTTTTATGTGATCAAAATATTTGAGAAATATCAGACTCATGTAATTATAAAGTATGTACTCACATCAATATCACAAAAATGCTGCAAACAGTTGTTAGCAGATATTGATAATTGATTCAGAATAGTGATTCAGAATAGAAACAAGTATATTCTTAAAGGGAGTTTAAGAATGAGATACTTGCATATAAAGAAATTGTATGGTTAGCCATTTACAGATTGCCTAAAAGAATGTCTAGTATACATTGTTTTCTTTTGAAAGCATAGGTCTCATTTACTAGGACATCAGAGTTGGCAGCGAATTTTAGTTTGAATACTATTATTGAAAATAATAATATGCAAAAGGGTTTTGCATAAATCTACTTTGCCTTAACACCTGTGTGTGTTAAAAGCCTTGTCTTACGAAGACTAGTATACGATACTATGGTGATTGGCTTTAGTGCAAGTGGGAGATTGTTAGAAGTATGCCCTAAAACCAATCCTAAAGGGTATATTAAGTTTCATATTATTATTATATATGGAAGGTATAACTTATCTAATATGTTCTAACATATATGATAAGGTCCATGAATAAATGATAAGAGAAATATGCATCTCAAGGTGTTGAGATAGAGAGACTGATATTTCTCATATACATCTATTCTAAAAGAGTTCCTACTCAAAGGTTTATTAAAGTGGATATTTAATTAACCGTTTGAAGAGTAGCACATATTTAAACTAACTCTTATGGAGGATAGGTAGTCTTTCCTATCAGTGTAGTGACACTTAGGTTAATCTGTGGGTGCATATTAGAGAATATGTACACTGAACATGATCTACAAAGAATGTTCCCATGGTAGTCTGTCAAAGGAATATTCTAGTGTTATGTCCATTTATTTGGTAGTCCTTAGACCTGAGACACCATAGTTGTCTTATGCATAGGTTGCTAGAGTTTGATAGTATCTTGTACAGCCTTATCCATAAGGTTGTAATCGATGCTTATTGGCTCTAATGAGTTATGCATGAAGATGGATGAGTGTGCAATAAGGAATCATCACTCTCAGTTAATGAGAGAGAGAATGTCAGGATTAGTTCACAAAGATAATTCTTAAAGGGAACCTCTGGCCAGAGTGATAGGTAAACAGTGAAAAGAGTTTCACTGGGATTACCTTATTGAGATTATATTTTGTGGGACATATATCAAGTTGTTAAGATAGGGTTTGACTAAAACCATACCTATTATCTTAACTGTGACATTAGGGGATGAAAGATTAAATAACATGAAGGGTTCACATAGTTCTGCTATTCACCTAAACCTAGGGTATGTCATGATATGTTGCTAGATGTCACTCATGACCAGTGAAAGCCTATTGATAAAGTGCTATCAATGAGGGCAAAATTGGAATCTTTCCAATTGAACCTTAAAATAGAAAGTTTCTATTTTTAGGAGACATAGAGATGTCCCTGTCCACTGCTAGGTTAGGGTGAACCCAAAGGGTCACACACAATAGAGTGTAAGTGAGTTTCTTGAACTTGTGGGAGGGGAATTCTATCTTTAAAATATGTTTGACTTTAATTATTAATGGTTAATTAATTAAAAGTCAATCATAACCAAGAATAAGATTACTCTATACAAGGATGTTTGGTTATGCTAGCACTAGTAACCAAACACTCCTTAAAGAGGAGAAAGTCTATAAATAATAAGAGAGGGAACCCTAAATGGCAAGCATCACTTTCTAGGGCACACTCTCTCTCTAGCCGTCTCTCTCTCCTCTCTCCCTCTCCAAGCTAGTTTTTCACAAGGTGTTGTGGAGGACTAGAAGGTTCAAGGAGTCTTGCACTTGTGTGGATATTTTTGGAGGTTTCATCGTTTTGAAACTCGAAGGAAAGCTACTTCGCAAGGATTTACAAGTAAGTATATTTATTGTTTTTAAATATATGTTTTTGTATTATTTAATACATAACCCTATGCTTGAATCGATTCTTGAAGGTTGTGTATATGGATTGTTTTTATAAAATGAAAATTTTTGTTTTCTACTTCCGCTGCGAATCCATTCTTTTGACTCAACCTTTCAATTATATCCTAATGAGAATACAAATATGTTGAAATTGCTTTTTTGGTTCAATTTTAACCCGAAAATAGGTCAAAATTGACGAAAATTGAGCGAAAAGTTAAACCGGGCGTCAAAAAGTCTCGAAAAAGTCAAAATTAGGCAAAATTTGGGATCAGGGATGGATGGCCATCCCTCCATGGACGGTTGGCCGTCCCTAGGGGACGGTTGGCCGTCCTTTGGGGATGGTCATCAACCCTGGTTCCCATTTTTTGATTATTTTGACGTTTTTTGAGTTTTTGAGTGTTCTACTTCGCTTTTAACTCGATTTCTTTGCCAAAAAGCTATAAAAACACACCTCTATGCTCACTTTCATCACACTAAACACAATGGAAGCTCTTAAGTTGATCATCAACCTATTCGTAGAAAGAATGCGGACAGAAGACAAGAAGGCGTTCGCACGATTCGGCCTGTCTTCGTGGTTCTTTCTCTGTCATGTGAAGCTTGAAGACAAGCTTCTCAACTCTGTGATCCACTTCTGGGACTCTGATCTTCATGTATTTCGCTTCAACTATGAAGAGGTATGTCCTTTATTTGACGAGTTTTGTGCCTTGATGAATATCTCTGTTAATGGTCCCTTCATCTTTCCTACCATTCGTCGAGGTTATTTCCAAACCTTTTCTTCTCTCTTTGAACTCTTGCCTAGGGAAGCTTCTTTATATATCCAGAAAAACTCCATTGATCTTCTCAAACTAGCTTCATTTTTCTTGAGGGAATGGGGAAAACCACTAGCTTTTCATAGGCCTACCCAATACGCACTCGCCTTATGCATAGTGGGTTGTTTTCTTGTTTCGAAAGGAACCATTTTCATTTCCATTGAAACATGTGAACTCATTCTACTATTGTCGAAGTCTCATAATATCATCCCTCTGGTGCTAGCTGAAACTCTAAATGGGCTTGACCACTTCCACTCCAACTCTGCTTCTTGCATTAGGGGTAGCCCCATTCTTCTTCAGATGTGGTTGGTTGAGAGACTCAGGCTGATCACTCCTCTCGATGGGCCTAAACACTTGTCCCATACCTATTGTTTGCGTAAGCTTTTGTTTCTTGAGCGTCGCTCAATTCAGGACATGATCATCTTCTTCTCTTTTCTGACTTGGAGAGATATTCAGTGGCATGTGGCTATATGGGACTGTGGTGAAGAGTATGTACTACACACTTCAGCATGTTGTCAGGTGAAGCTTATGGGCCTAAAGCATACATCATTTTACTGGGCTTCTCGTGTGCTTCGCCAGATGGGCTGTGCTCAAACAAACCTCCTTATCAAAGGGCATGTTCATGGGGTAGAAACGGCTACTCCTTATTTGGTATCTTGGGCTGTGAAGAAATGGGCTTCAGGCTTATGTTTGAGTCAGGTAGGGGATTGCAATGGGCCTTTTAGGCTTGATGGGGAGTACATGGCTTGGCTTAAACAAGACTTGGGTTCAAAGGTGCAGGCTATGAAGGATAAGGTTCAAAGCCTCGTTTATGGTTCTCGAGTTACAGCTCAGTCGACAGGTTCATCACTTCCACCAGATGCGTCACGAGTTAGGACAACTAAGAGAAATAGGGGAAACGAGAATGAAGCCCAAACCCGCGGAGCGAAAAGGACTTAGAGTAGATTAGGGATTATATTTTTTTTACTTTTCTAAGCAATGTAAAATTTGAAGAAAGTAGGAATTATGGACACATATGGCATGTAATAAATCTTTCAAAAAGTTTCTACCCTTTATGGATGAATAAATATCAATTTTATTAAAATCTCAACAAATATCCCTTAATAATTACAATTGAACCAAACTCTTGGTGTTTTTACAAGAAATAGATCGCACCCAAGGTAACTTTATGGGCTGCCTACGTATCCCCGTCCTTGATGCAATGCTTTGTCATCTTTCTCTAACTCTTTGTGATATTTGGGGAATCAGGTCTTCGTAGTTCATGAATCAAATTGAAGAAGTCCATTTTTTTTTTACTTGCTCTAACTTTTGCCTAAGCAGCCTTTTCAGGTTTTCTACTTAGCGAGATTGATTTTTTATTTTTATTTTTATTTTTATTTGAATACCCTAACTTTTGCCTAGGCAGCCTTTTCAGGTTTTCTACCTAGCGGGCTCTTTTTTTTTATTCTTTTTTTTATATATGGTACTTCTTTAATTGATCCAAATTGGTAGGTTGAGAGAATTCATTCCCGTCAATGTATGTAATCTTCACGGCTCCGCCTGACGGTATTTCTCTGATAATGTAAGGGCCTACCCATGTGGGCTTGAACTTTCCTCCTTGGTCGTGGATCGGTGCTCGGATCTCCTTTAGTACTAGATCTCCTTTCTTCAAACCTCTGTACTTCACTTTTTTGCCAAATGCCTTGGTTATTCTTCTTTGATACCCCTGAATGTGGTAAAGTGCCCTCAATCGTCTTCCATCTATTAGAGCTAACTCTTCATACCGGTTCCTTACCCATTCCACTTATGCCAGTTGACTCTCCATGGAAATCCTTAACGACGGGACTTCTAACTCTATAGGCAATACTGCTTCCATTCCATATACGAGTGAAAAAGGTGTAGCCCCGGTCGATGATCTAATGGAAGTACGATATCCCCACAGTGCTAGTGGTAATTTCTCATGCCAGTCATTGTAAGTCTCGGTGGTCTTTTTCAATATCGACTTGAGATTCTTATTTGCTGCCTCAATAGCCCCATTCGTCTGTGGTCTATAAGGAGATGAGCGGTGATGCTTGATACTATACTTTTGTAAGAGCGCTTCAGTTTCTTTTCAGAAATGCTGTCCATTGTCAGAGATGAACTCATGGGGCACTCCATACCGGTAGATTATATTATTTTGTATGAATCTTGCTACTTGCTTGGCATTCAATGTTTTGTAGGATGCAGCTTCTACCCACTTGGTGAAATAATCTATAGCGACCAAGATGTACTCATGTCCGTTTGATGCTGCGGGGGTTACCTTGCCAATGATGTCAATGCTCCATGTTGCAAATGGCCATGGCGAAGACATGGTAGTGAGTGGCATCGAGGGTTGATGTTTTCCACTTGCAAACACTTGACAATTATGACACTTCTTGACATGTAGATGGCAATCCCTCTCCATGGTTGACCAATAATACCCTAATTTCACGATCTTCTTAGCTAGCATGTATCCATTCATATGCGGAGCCCCAGCCCCTTCATGTACTTCCAACACTATTCTTTCAGCTTCTTGTTCATTGACGCACAACAGATGCACTCCGTCGTGTGACCTCCGGTACAGCTTCCCTCCACACAGAATATATTGACTGGCTAACCTTCTTATGGTCTTTCTGTCTACGAATGATGCCTCTTTCGGATATTCTCTTTTTTCTACAAACTGTTGGATGTCATAATACCACGGCTTTCCATCATTCGGCTCTCCTTTTTGGATAACACAACAGTAGGTCGGTTCTTCTCGGGATTCAATAATGAGAGAAGTTACACCTTCATTTTAAGGGATATCTACCATGGATGCTAGAGTGGCTAAGGCATCCACAAACTTATTCTTTAACCTAGATAGATATAAGAAGTCGATTCGACGAAATTCTTTCACCAAATTCTCTAAATATTCATGGTAGGGTAACAACTTTTTATCCCGAGTCTTCCATTCTCCTCTAGTCTGACATATGATCAAGGCGGAATCCCCATATACTTCTAATTCTTTCACACCCAACTCCAAGGCAGCTTCCAATGCTAGGATACAGGCTTCATATTCGGCTATATTATTAGTGGCATCGAAGGATAACCTGACAGATAATGGTATCAAGTTATTCTCTGGTGTGACTAACAACACGCCTATTCCACATCCTTTCTTATTATGAGCCCCATTGAAGAAAACTTTCTAAGGCTCTTTACTTATTTCTAAAATCTCTTTGTCAGGAAACTGGTACTCAGACGGTCTTTCTACTGACGGTGGATGTTCTGCTAGAAACTCTGTCACTGCTCTCCCTTTCACTGATTTTTGCACCACATATTGAATGTCGAACTCTGATAATAGCAATAACCAACGGGCTGTCCTATAGGATAACACCGGATTCTCCAATAAGTACTTCAGGGGGTCCATGCAACTAATGAGTTGCACTTGAAAAGACAGCATGTAATGGCGGAGCTTTTGGGTAACCCACACCAATGTCACACATGTCTTCTCTAATGCGTCATATTTAACCTCATAGTCAGTCATCTTCTTATTCAAATAGTACACCGCATTCTCCTTTCGAGATTCTGGGAGATACTGAGCTAACATAGCTCCCATCGCAGTTTCAGTGAGTGCTAAATAAAGTAGCAAAGACTCACCTTGCCGCGGGAGAACTAATATTGGTGGGTTGCTCAAATATCTCTTAATGGTTTCAAAGGCTTCTTGGCACGCGTCATTCCACTTCGTGGGCACATCCTTCTTAAGAAGCTTGAAGATGGGTTCACAATAATGGTCAACTATGCTATAAATCGACTGATAACTGAACTTTGCCTAAGAATCCTCGAATCTCTTTTTCTATTTTTGGCGGCTGCATCTCCATGATGGCTTTAATCTTCCCTAGGTCGACCTCTATTCCTTTCTGAGTGATCATAAATCCCAACAACTTCCCCGCAGTTACTCCGAAGGCGCACTTTTGGGGATTCAATCTCAGGTTATATTGCTTAATTCTTTGAAGGAACTTGCCTAGAGCCTTAAAATGACCTTCTCGATCCTTAGACTTCACGATCATATCATCCACATATACCTCCACTTCCCTATGAATCATATCATGTAATAAGGTTGTTGCCATTCTCTGAAGTACTTTAGGCCAAAAGGCATAACTCGATAACAGAAGGTCCCCCATTGAGTGATGAAAGAGGTTTTCTCCATATCTAGAGGGGCCATCTTTATTTGATTATAACCCGAGAACCCGTCCATGAAGGATAACAGAGCATGACCGGCGGTACTATCTACCAGGATATCTATGTGTGGCAACGGAAAATCATCTTTAGGGCATGCCTTGTTCAAATCCCGGAAGTCTACGCACATTCTAACCTTCTTATCCTTCTTAGACACCGGCACAATGTTAGCTAACCACTCGGAGTACTCTACTACTTGAAGAAATCCAGCATTCATTTGCTTCACTACTTTATCCTTGATTTTCAGTGCCCACTCCGGCTTCATTCTTCTCAACTTCTGCTTAACTGGCTTAACTTTCGGATTAGTAGGGATAAAGTGTTGTACTATGTCGGTGTCAATCCCTGGCATATCCTTGTACGACCATGCAAATACTTATATATTCTCTCTTAACAATTCTACCAATTTTTCTTGTTCTTGTGGTGACAGAGTTGTCCCAATGTTAATTATCTTAGGCGATTCATCGGATCCTAAATTAATTGATATTAATTCATCCATATTAGGTCGAGCATGTTCCATTTCCCTTCGTTGTTCAAACTCAGGGGGAACATCCTCTCTAGGATCTATGTTCATGCCATATACACCCATAGAAGATAGAAGGGATAAGCTGCAAATGCAAAGAATGAAAAAAAATGAATACTTTATTAATCATGAAGAAAGAGGGATAACAAAAACTAAGCTATCATTCGCCTCTTAACAGACGAGGGATGATTTTATTGAAAAAGGGAAAAACGAAAGTCCTATTCTACAATCCTATGGAAAGAAAGCATAGAAATCCTACAAGCTATCTTCTGATGGGAGTGAATCTTCCGCGACTGAGTCTTCAACTCGAGGCTCATACTCAAGGCTCCAGTTGGTCAATGGACTTGTGGTATCTTCAATGAGGTGGATAGGATCAGGTTCATGAACATGCTCTTCGATGCAGGTGATCTCTTTGAACATAGCCCCTATGGCAACTTCATCAATATGATCAACCCAGTCAAACTCTGTACGCTCTTCGGCTGTGATGGTAGTTGGAGATAGAGGTAGTGGAGTGCTGAAGAAGATTTCAAACCCAGGAACTCTAGCTTTCTGATTTTCAAGGTAAAAGGGCTCGGGGAACCCACAATAAGGGAAATTATCCCCTTCTTTGACAAAAACCCCATTCAAAGTGGGCCAGTAAGGTTTCGGAGTGAGGTTAGGGACTCGTCCCTCTTCTTTAGCCAACTGTCTTTCTTTTCTTTTCTGTGCGATCTCTTTTTTGTCAACTTTGGTACTTTGATAGCCCAATCCGAAAGGGTAGATTGCTGAAGGATATTCGATAGAACTAGGCGTGCCTTGATAACGACGACCTAAGCCCATTCCTGGAAAGAAGCCCATATTTTTCATGATCTGACCTACTTGCATATTCCCATATGGACTGCAGTCTAGCACCATTTTCTCTTTACATCCTGGCTCAACCTCTACACATTGTATGTATTCAAAGCCTGTCAATGGTACTTCTTCGATCTATAGCTTGATCTCACTGATAGGTACACGGGTAGGAGTGATCTTAGAATCTCCTTCAATGTCACCACTGAGCCTTTGTAGGGGAACTTAACCTTTTGATGGAGGAAAGAAGGCACAGCCCCAATTGGATGGATCCAAGGCCTACCAAGTAGAAGATTGAAACAAGCAGGCACGTCTAGTACTTGAAAATCGACTTTGAACTCTATAGGCCCAATAGCTAGAGATAAAGTGACCAGGCCAACTATTTCTCTTCGAGTGTTGTCGTATGCTCTCACGGTTTGCCCTGACGGTTTGAATTCTGACGGTTCGATGCCGAAGGAAGTGGCGGTGCTGAGAGGACATACGTTCAAGGCTGACCCATTATCTATCAACACTGTAGGAATTCTCTTGCCCATAGTATCATCCGTGACATGCAAAGCTTGTAAATGATGAGGTCCTTTCTTCAGAAGGTCTGACTCTGTGAAGGATATTGACTGCCCATGCTAAACCAGACTGACCAAACTGACTAAACCCTCGGGTGAAGTATCGATGGGAATCTGAACCTGCTTGAGTAGCCTGAGTACTGTCTGCCTGTGCTTTTGAGAAGCCATTAAAAGTCCCCAGATGATGATATTGGCTTGAGTACGCTTAAGCTGTTTCAGTATCTCTTCCTCTTCCTCTTGAACTTCAGTGCGTTGAGATCTTTCTAACTCTCCCAAAGGATTGTCGGATTCTAAGTTGGCGGGCTTGAAATGACGACCTCCTCTAGTGACATGGTTAACATCTTCCTCATCACTGGCCCAAATATCTGCTATCTCCTCGGGTGTGTTCATCAAATCTTCCCACTCTATAATATCAATCTCATTCTCTGACCCATCATCTATGGTAGACTCGGCAAAAGTCGAACTTGATCCGAAATACTGGGTGACCCATGGTTGCCTTGGATAGACGGTTCGGTGATGGGTGTCCCCATTCATATTGATGACCTTGGTTGTGAAATACTTATTGAGGATACTCTGGCTAGCTTTCTCAAAACAGATGAGGTTTGGATTTTCGGGTTCAAACTGAGCCACAAGAACGTCTTCTTTAAGTGAGTCAGGGTTATCACTCCAACCAGAAGAAGCAATAGGTTTTTCAGAGGTGGGTTTTTCAAAGGTAGGCTTCTCCATCTTAGGGTAAAGGACATAGAAGTCGAACTTCCCACTAGGTTCTCCCAACAGGCCTACTTCGGGATCTCCGGCCTCATATCTTTTTCGCAACTCCCATTGGCTAGTTCCAGTCTTGGAAAAGGCTTTCTTGGTTCTAGCATTAGATTTAATGGGATCAATCTTTGTCATCTCAGCTTCATAAGACTTTTCAGGGCAGAGAACGTAGAAACTAAACCTCCCATTTCTTTCTGTCAACAAATCCACACAAGGATCTCTAGTTTCAAACCTTTCTTTGAGAGCCCACTGACTAGTACCATTCTTTGACGATTGATCCACTTTGCGAGGCTTGGGAAGCCTATTCGGACTAAAACCTGAGAATGTATTTATCTCAAATTGTCTCCATGAACAATAAAGCCCCCTTGGGCTAGTGAAGGGTTGAGGGATTTCAATCAGACCTTGATCAATGAACCCTTGTACTATATTCCGCAATGTATCACATGATTCCGTGTCATGGCTATAGGTAGCATGGTATTGGCAGTAAAACTTTTTGGGTCTTGGCTTGTACGGGGTAATGAGCCCACGGGCTTGACAGTGATGAAACATTTCAATCAAGGAAGTAAGGAATGAAGGGTGAGGGCGGATAGGCTCACAATGGACATAAGGGTCGGCATGGATAACATTGATATTTGCTGGTGGTGGGATTGCATGGGTAGGAAGTGGATTTTGGGTGACATTGGGTTGAGAAGGTGGGGAAATGGTTTTATTGTTTATGAGGTCTTGAATTTCATGGCGGAGACGGAAACAACGGTTGGTAATATGGCCTTTGGATTGATGGAAATGGCAGTATTCATTCTCATTGTAGTTCTTGGGTAATGGGTTGGGTGTAGGTCTGGGTTCCAGAGGTTGGAGCAAGCCTCGAGCTTTTAATTTCTCGAAGACTTTTTCCAATGGCATATAAAGCTCGGTGAAATTTATGGATGGTTTATTTCCTAAGGAAAAGGGTTGGGTAAATGGAGCAGGCTGAGATATGGCATTGACTTCGGTAGCCTTTCCATTGATGACAGGTCGGCGGTTTTTGTAGGGTTCATCGGTTCGGAGAGCTCCATCAGCTAGGGTGTCCTCCACTTGGGTACCGGCAGCGACTAGAGCTCAGAAATTTGGGAGATATTGGAAAAACATGTGCTTATGATAAACTGGGAGCAAGTTCTTCACTATCATGCGGATTTGTTCTTCTTCCTCAGGGCGGTTAGCCATTTTAGAGGCTTTGGCTCTCCAACGGGTGAGGAAAACAGAGAAAGTTTCCCTTGATTCTTGCTTTGTAGTCTCCAAGTCCTTCCTAGTGACATCAACTTCTGTGTTATACCGGTAATGATTGCTGAACTCAGTGCATACATCCTCCCATGTCTTCATTTTAGACTCATCCAGTGACAAAAACCATTTCAGAGCAGATCCAGCTAATGTCTCATGAAACATTTGGGCTAGCAGGTCATCATCAGCCCCTCGTGGGTGCATGGCTCTCACGTATATTTTCAAATGGGTCTTAGGACAACCCATTCCATCAAACTTTTCTAACTCGGGCATTCTAAAATGAGTGGGCATACGGGCTTTAGGGAACAGAGACAATGACGACATGTCCACCAGATCATCAGACTTCCTAATACCTTTCAAGGCTTTTTCCAAGGCTTCGACCTTTCTACTCAACATTATAGGCTCAGTGGAAAAGAAAGCAGGGGTCTTGGGCTTGGACTCTTTTTCCAGATCAATAGGCTGAACAAATTCTGCACCTGGCCTAGTGGGCTCAACAACTATCTTCGGTCTAAGGAAACATTCCTCTTCATCAACATTCTCAAACAAGGGATTAGTACAGGCTCGCACCTTATCCTCCTCTTTTTTTTGGTGAACTAACTCTGGACCACTTTTAAGAGTGCCTCGATCTTCTCATCAGTCGTCTTTCCATTAGTTCCAATGAAAGTGGGCCTAAAGCCCCGGCAAGAATCTCATCAAAAACTCCTAAACCTACATCGCAATCTTATTGCAGGCCTATACCTTCCATCCAAAGAGTATGGGCCTAAAGCCCACACTTCAAACTCACTTAAGGCCTATAAACGGACATCACTAGCATAACACTACCACGGGCCTAAGTCCAAGGATATGTAGGGTACTAAGCCCTCATTAAGTACCTTAACTTTTTAGAAACACTTCCCTTAAGAGTTTAGGGCATTTCATAAAGGTTTAGTCCTACAGATCCAGGTCCTAATGGGTTCTACACACTTCACAGTCAATGATCAATACAAAAACCGGGGGAAAATCCGGCAGCATAACATTTACAATAGTGTGTGATAGGTGATGTAGAGTATCTGTCCTAAAGACATTTTACATGGACTAATGCAAAGGGTAGGCTGAGTGTCCCTTACTCGCTCGGTCCAATCGATATACCTAACCACATGTGACATCAGGAATGCCGCGTGGGTCCAACAGTACGTGATTGGTCCGTTTGATATACCCGAAGGTACTTGGCAAGAAGGGTGATGGCTTTCGCATACATAGAACCCAAGAATCAAAGAGACTGGGCCCAGGGCTAGGTTCATCGTTGGCTTTAGCATACAACGTCCTAAACATGCAGGGTCAATGCGCACACAATGCAGGAATTAAAGTCACACAGTCATACAAATGAAAGTGGTTGATTTTATTAATTAAGAATTTGAAAAGCCCAAAAATAATTAATTGGAGTTTAGCCCTCGACATCCCCAGTGGAGTCGCCAGCTTGTGAACTAGCCAACCTAGATCGGGAGGCCTCTCGTTCACTGAGGGGGTGTGTTATCTTGAGTGGATTGTGGATGATGTTTATCCGTCTCGATTTATCCTTCTCTATTATCCACTCAAGATAGGGTTTTTGAAAAAGGATAAGAGTTTGTAAAAACTAGGAGTCGCCACCTTATTTTTAGGGAACAAGGAAACCACAAAAAAAGAGAGTTTTATTTTCAATAAAACACTGACCCCATATTTTAAGGAAAAGCTTGGTCTTTAAATCAAAGTTGGATTCGGGGGCTAGGTTACGAAGTGGGAAGGTTCAA